>NIUQ01001357.1:0-31593 GCA_002796945.1 Plectus sambesii | reverse complement strand
ATTTCTCTTATTGCGTTGTTTCCGGCCGGTCGACCCCAAATTGCCATTAGTATTCGGCGATGGGACCGGTCCCACTCGGCCCAGTCGTTCAGTTTGGCAATGATGGAAAGAGGAGAATCCGAGTTTAGTCGAGCGCTCAGGTTAGGCTATTGTGCCATGCTACAGTGTCCCGACGACTTCTAGGCTGCTATCACGAAAACTGCAATCCCCAGGCAGCAATAACACTTCCGTCTAGTAGTAAAGCAGTGAAGACGTATTCAGTCACTCTCAGCTTACGTATACTGATTAGGTGTCACTTGTTGTGTCACTGAGCGATGCGTTCGAGAAAGTACTTAATGATAAATAGGTTTTTTCTGTTTCGGTTAGTTTTTCGATTTCTTTAGCCTCGCCTGTTTACTGCTTTTTGCTCTAGGCTGGTTGTCGCTACGACGTCAACTTTTTATTGAAAACAAATTGAAAACAAAAATTTTGATGAATTTTACATTGTCGCACAAGCGGTTACAGTTGCATGCTGGTTTACTTGGAACAGCTAATGCTAGTCGCCAGCTTTCGAAACGTATATAGTAGCCTTTGAGCTTTGTTCGTCTGGCCATCACTTCAAGTATGCTTCTGCAACGTCTTATAGCTGTTAAAAAATTGTTCATAAGGGGCTTCGTCGTGCGTATGCAAATCGCAAGGGCCATGCGCCCTATAAGCGGCTTTAAGGTCGATACGAAGTCGTTCGAATATGATTCTTCAGAGTTGATTTTTAAAATCTGATCAGTATAAACAAAAATATGGGATAAAAATAGTTTGTTCAATTTTGAGAAAGTAGCTGCCTCCATGAAGCGCCTTTAGTCTGCTCAAGAAACGTTACGATTTGAAAAGAAATTGTCCTATGTTTCGACCAAATGGATGCTCAATATTTCAGCTCTTTTTCTTCGTAAAGAGGAATATGACTATACGACTCAACTAAAAGATTGTCCTGTATAGGTTAAGGGAGCTTCTATCAATTAAGCTGATGTTTAATGATTTTTGAAATAACGTCTCAAGTACTGCCTGCGGACAGCTTTGTGAGGACTAAAGAACTATTGAGCTGTCAAGAGCTCTGAGCGTCTGCTCCATTTGCTTTCTTCCTTTTAGTTTATTGCATTGGTCATTTCTACCTTGGCCCTATCAAAAACAGAACATTAAACTTGAAGAAGAGCGTTGAAATTTTTATTCCTAGTGTATGAAAGGGAACATCATTGCGCTGTTAATCTTTTTTGATTAAATCGATTTTCGCGCGCCGGTAACTTATTCTTTGGTTAATATTGTGCCTACGCAAGGCTCTGTTTGTTTACCTGGGCATTAGTAGAGGAATTTCCCTTTTGATGCGCTAGCCTTGGCTGGCATAGTGTTTCATTCGCGCGTTCCTCCATTTGATTAAACGTTTAGTAAAATATTTTTTTCATGTTTTTGATTTCTCAGTATCGTTAAATACTGAATTTTCTTCTCCGATTACGCAGTCACTCAAGTTAATGCATCATCCTCAAAATCAGCTCCAGCAAAGTTCTGCTGCTGAAAGTTTGAAAACCTGTAAGCAAGAGCTAAGTGGCAGCCTGATATTCACATAATATGCTTTGAATCTTTTTAAGAGACAGTGCTAAAACAGAATTATTATTGCATTAACATGTATAACCGACGACTAATCTTAATTAGATAGCTGTAATAAATATTTATTTCACAAGTTCTCTAAAATGAAGCTGTTGTAGAGCGTACTAAATAACTGGTACTCTAAAATGAATATATTGTTCACAATTGCATCTGAATTGGAAGTGTGATTACTGAGTTAGTACGTCAGTCATCTGCACTGCTGTGTTCGCTCGCTCGCCGATCGAATATGCACCCGGCAACCGACTCCCATATTGCTATATCGATGCGGATATTGGAGTTGTCTCCATTGAAGTTTATGAGATTTTTACAAACACTAGATTCACAGCTGTATTTCGCATACATTCCCTTGTTAGTGCATTGAAGGAATTATCTTTGGATAGCTTTGCCCGCGTGAATTGTGTCGGCTTGCTCGTTAGAGGATGAAATAAGGACGAACAATTTCGTGTTCCTCTTAATCCTACTATACTTAAATGTTTATGAGTGCTGCGTCGTTACAGAGAACAACGAACCTTTTCATTCTTTTAACAGTGACTATCATTCTCATGGGGAATTTATTAAATTGTGTGCTGTCTTTGACTATAGCTGTATAGTTAGCTCATCGCTTGCCGACAAAAATAGTTAATTCGTGCTCGTTTCGCGGGCGCTTCGGTCTGCTGGCGTAAATTAAGTAACGATCGCTTGGCTCTCTTGTAGCATCATCGGCGCGTGGTCGCTTCCGCCAGAGCGGATAACAATGTCAGCGTGAATACGGGTCGTCAAGAAGAAGCCGAGTGTCGACTGGCCAGCGAACATGTAACACAAACTTTGATACCGAGTCGAATAGATAGACTTCTGGTCTGTCCCACTTCCGCTTGGCGTTACGTCTGCAATTTTACCGCAAAGCGCCTTCTCTTCGCAGTTCGACAGCAGCAAACCATCCTGACGATGATGTTCACCCGTCGAGCTTTGTTTAATTTAACTTCAATTGGCAGTTGGAGAAAGATGGTTAGCAGCGAACTTCAGGTCAGGAAATTGACGTGTGCGCTGAAAATTGTGTGCTGGCTAATGTGTGCTACAGTGTATAATCCTTGGGTTTCAAGCTTGAACGCTTGGAAATGCGAAACAGATTGTCGTCTGGGGATATTACACCTGTGTTTACATTTGAAAGTAATTTTAAAGCGGCTGAAAGGGGCTCTTTGCTCTCTCCATGAAAATTGTGCTACTCTATTTTTCCTTGACGGAAACATATTCGACGAGACGTATCAACCAGATAATTTTTGTCCCATATATCCGGGTACGGAATTTGGTGCGCTCGCATTATTGCGCGCAGTCCTTTTTTAGCTGTATAGTTTGCATTTATTTATATTTTCAACTAAGTAAACAGATTTCATTGAATAGCTGTACCAAACAAAGCTCTAAATGATACTGATGTAGTCAGTAGTGAATAAATTTTTTTTTATTTTAGAAAGTTCTGCATTTTATTTTCAACTTTTTAGTTTACTAATAAATTAAAGGGGAATTATGGTCATGGAGTGTACTACTAGAGGAGCATATATCGTCAAAATAGGGCCACCACAGTAATTTTGTGATGAAAAACGGAGATGTGACTTTTCAACGGAGGTTGATACCATCGAGTGTGGATGGACTTGCCGTGCAGAATAAGCCTCCTTACTCCGTCTGGAATTGAATACCATTCTCTACATTTTTTTATTATGGGAATAAGGATTCGGCCTGCATGTTATTTTAAAGAAAATTTTAACGCATCACCTCCCTCTACTCTTCAGCGTGTATCAACATAATATTATGTTCAGGTCATAAAAATTGCCTGAATAGCTTCGCATACGATGCAGCTGAGGAGGCGGAGCAACGGCGGCGAGCTGGCCAGACTCCTGGGACCGTCTAGCGTCTCCATGGATGATGAGCTCGCGCTGCATAACGATGCCGTCACACGCCACAGTCCACATATAATCATGATGGCAGATTCCTCTACAACATATGCGACGGCACCTCGTGAGTGAATACTGCCTTTTGAGTTTAATGTGAGCGGCAAAGAGGGAAAAGAATATTTTCTTCTATTTTTACATCGATTGTATGCAACTGGCAATTAATGAAAGACCGCGAATTACGACTGTTTGCTCTTGTTGCTCGTCACTACTGAAACGTGCATTTTTTGTTTATTTGCCTCTTCCTGAGCCGCCAACCCATGTCTGTCCAAAACTAGCCGACATGAGTGCGCTAGCCCCCACCAATTTCACTGCCTATTAGTTTTGTTTATTATTCAGTTTGAAATATCTTCTCACATACTTTGAGACAAAGATGGCATTTAGTTTTGTGCATTTGCCCATTATCAGACAACAATTGGCTGTCATTCCATAATACGCTTGCGGCGAAAGAGTCGAACGAAATTGATGTTGAGAAAAATGCCTTAACAAAGAGCCTAGTATTCGGGGGAAACAGGGAAGAAGGCTAAGCACAAGTGTGCTCATTTCTGTGTTGAAGTTTGTGTTAGAAAATTGGAAAGGGTGCTTAATCTTTATCAATATTTGTATTCCCGCTATCTTTGGGAAGGCATATAAAGCTCGGCTCGTATCGTTTTAATTTGTTAAGAGAAATGCTCAACATTCTGTTCTGTTCCTGTTTTCTAAACGTACACTTGAGGACATATTGACTCTATGACCAACGACGCTTTTTTGCATTAAAGTTCTATTCATTCAGCCTAAATGAGCTTTTATTGGCTTGAAAGTACAGTCTGCAAGAAGGCACTCTTCTTCGTAAGGAAATGTGAGTATTAGGGACATAAGTTCTCTGTTTCCACGTTTGCATCACTCTCTTTCCTAGTACATGTTTTGTCTTTCTGCAGTAATGAGAAGGGCAAAAAAGCGACAAATGAACTCGACCAGCTGGGTGAGCGCAAGAGCTGCTCAAATCCGACGTCACTCGTTAGATAGACGCTTAGGCCTAATTCGGTTTCTTCGTCTCTCTTTGACTCCGCGCGCCAACGATGGCCAATTCTTCGCGCTCGGATCTTCTCTCTCTGTTGCTTCCTTTCTAGCGTAACGTTTTGTAGGGCGCAGCATTATTTGAGCAGTTTTCCCACTTTCGAATACTTCTATTGAATACTGTTTGCGCTTTATTGTAAACCATATCCTCGTGTTAGCTGCTAAGCAATGCGACGCGAGACAACTTTTTACCCTTCTGCGTCGATAATAGGGACAGCACTAGGAGGTAGCGAGAGGCGCGTCTTCTCCCGACGGCTCCTAAAGGTAGTGAGAAGACACTACAAATAGCTTTGATATTAAAAAATAACTATATGTAGTTCAACCGGCTTCTTTCTGGAAGACTGCTCACTAGTGCTTCATCATCTTTGAAATATTTACTAACTGTGTAGACTGGCTATTTCGTTTGCGCATGAAAATTTTGCAAAATGACGAATAATTTCTGGTAACTTTAGTTACTTAAATTATAAATAGGATGCAAGCAATTGATATCGACTGCATGTATTCTGTTTGTAGTTCCTTGAAGCATACTGCAAGAATTAATGCTGTAAATATTATGCAATACCTTGCTTAGCAATGCTCCGCCGCCTGACCCGCCTAACACTTGATCAGACTTGTAAATTTCGTTCACTTTGGCTCATCATCCCACCGGCCCAAGTGAAGAATTTTATGTCTGCCGCCGAAGATCATCATCACCAGTTGACTGGATTTGCGCAGCATCGCAGTATTCTGCCGTGATGAGTTATTTCGCTTGAATACTAAGCGGTTAATAACATTGTCGAAATGGTGGACACTTCGGCTGCCTGGTCGGATGTCGGCCAGGTTGCTGCCCGCGTTATACCCAATACTTGGACACTTTCGACAACAGGAATTCCTCTATTATCGTCTCCGCCAGTAGTACCTGAACATCCGGTCAAGCAGTCCACCAAAGCTACTGAGTTGTTTGATGGTGCGTCTTTAATTTTCTTGCTTGCATTAGCAGATTTAAAAAACTAAAGGAGCGCATTGATTTTTTTTAAATTTCCGACAGTCGTAGAGATTCACAGTTTTGTTGCTTCGGACAGATTATACTTTTGACTTTTTTATGAGCCTTGAACTACTCTACTTCAATATTGATACTGCTGGCAAACATGGGTCACACAAATACTTGAACCTATTCGTATCAAATTTTGATATTTGTCAATGAATAACTCATATAACGGCTGCTGAAGGAAATGTCAGTCTTCTGGACAGCAGTGGTGGTGCAATCTTATTTCATGAATTCAATAATAACGAAGAGCAGAGAAATGCTTTCCTTTTTGCTTTTATTTAACCATTTTAAAGGTATAATTCAATGCGCAGTTGATCGAACTGTGAGAAGAGGGTCAAATCGGTCTTCGCGTTACTTGCAAATTTCCACTGTCATTATTTGTGAGTAAAATTCATTGCACTGTAGACGCTCAATTGCTGCTCATCATTTAATTACCCTTTCAATCAGTTTTCTTCTTTCTTCAGAACGAATCAATTAATTCTTCTGAGAAGTGTCTGACTGAGTGTTTGAGGTGCTAGAAGAGTGGCAGCTGAAAAATGTCAGTCCGCGCCGATTGCATTTACCCAAATTACCTCCCAAATATTCCATCTCGCAGGCATTTTTACCTCGCAAGGACCTGAAAAAGCAGCCCTACTCTTTATTGGCGCCCATCGGGCTATAGCTATGCTCTTTCAAAGCGTAAAAATGATTCTAGTGTATTCAAGCGACAATTGGCGCGATCTCACTGCATAGTCCGATGTGAATTGCTATCAAAAGCTAGCCTTATGCTTTGTGCCAGCCGAGCACCTGGCTCACCCTCCCGCCAAGACCGCCCTCACTGTCGATTGCTAACTAGCGAACGCCGCTCTTGCTAAAGTGATCGATTCAATAGCCTCCATTCTCCTTGTTGATAATGCATTTGCGAGCTTTCCTTTTCGGTCACTTCTGTCAGGCTTGCAAATAAGCCCTTGTTCGATGCAATAAGCGGTTAGCAGTAGTTTCAGTGCGCGCTCCCATAGCATCGGCGTTGTTATGCTTTCATCATCATTGCTTTCCTTCAATTACTACTTTTTGAATATGCGTCAAAATAACTGCCTGATATTTTCACTCATCTGAGATGGAATTTGAGTTTCTCTATTTCATTGTACTCTTCTGAGAGAACTGTCAGTCCTTGAATTTCAAAATAGCATCATTTTTAGCACACACCGAAGTTTAATTTACTCGCGTTATTCATGCTTTCTTAAATCGATCTAACATCGATATTCACTTTGATGTTGTTAAATACCCTGTGTTTAAAATTTATGCTGCTGTGAAATTCATTGAGGCTTTGTTTAATTTGTCGAAATCTACCCCGCCAGGGTTGTCATGGGAAGGGAAGGTAGTCAAGAAGCCGGCAAATGCGCCCTTTGTTTTCGCGACGAGCATATAGCTGTAACGAAAGGAAAGTCGTATATTAGCTCTTTCATTCCTCAACCATCACGTCGCACAAGTTGGCTCGTTCACCATTCGTGCTTCCATATCTCCCCTCTTCCCTTAGGCAATGTGTCTGTCTCACCTGGAGCCTGGCAGGGGTGTGTATGTGTATTGATCGCGGCGAAAGTGTGTGCGCCCGCGTGTGTTGATGATGGAACGGATGGACGAACGGGGCGTGGACTCTTTCCCCTCCCGCCGCCATGTGTGTCGTCATGGTTGGGTCGTTACTCGATTTGTCGTCGCAATCGGTCTGAGTTCGCTAGCCGAGTGTGCGTGACGCCATCAAGTCTTGGAGCTTTTGCTCGCACAAGACGCCGATACACAGGTGGCTAACTTGCGTCTTGCAGTTAAAAATGAATATTCAAAGCTGAAAATGAATTTTTAAGCTAGATCTGATTAAGTCAATTGATTGGCGCAGTGATGCGTTGCAGAGCCGTGATACACGCTCCCTTAATGGCCACGGTGATCTTATTATAGCCATTTAGAACAGATATTTCGTAGATGAATGAAGAATACTTGCTATCGCGCACCCACTCAGTTCATCAGGTATGCCTCCGCTCCGTCGTGCGCTCTTTTATCTGTCTGCGACGCTAGTATATGATTATAGGCGGAAATCGGATGAGACACTTTTTTATTCTTGTTCGCCCAATACTCTAGTATTCCTTCGGGCAAAACTGCAACGGCTTATCAATTTGAATTTCCCTAGCGCCGGCCGGCGCCCACCTCTGGTGGTGGTCCGCTTGAAAAATTGTCGCTGTCTGTCGCAAGGACGCGCGAGATGAATAATTGCTAGGAGCGCGGATGAACTGTGTTAGTAAATACAATAGGTTTTACCCTCCTCTTTACGAGGAAGCCGCAATTATTAAATGACTAAGTGAATAATTTCGATCTGCTAGCAAACATGGGTACGGCCAACGCGACAGCTGCGCTATGCAATATTGGCTTTCAAAATGGGAATTTTTATATAATGTAAATAGCGATTAGCCGAATTCCATTTTCCCTTTTATTGCAAAAGTTTATGTCGTATAGATATTTGGATCTCTGAAGGCCGGGGAGAACTCTTTCAGCTCGCATCCGTTTTGTATCTTTCTGCTGGCATCTTGATACATCGCATGATAGAGTGAAATGGAAAACTGAACAAAATTAGTTTTTGTGAATTAACTGTCTTTGATGGGCAAAAAAATTTTCTTTGAATGCGTCGTCGCTAGGTGAATTGTTCGCGTCCCGTTTGCTGCCTATTCCATTTGCTGAAGCGGCTGAGTATGAATTAGAGATGAATTAATGGCTGACACAGTGATGAGATGATATGTTTGGCAACTGTGGCAGAGCTTTTTCCGCCGCCGCGTGTGCGCAGGTTTTGATTGGATCTTAATTGAGTGGTCATGGTTCGCTTGCATGTGCGTCTACACCGCAGAAGGGGACGGAAGGAGAAAAGAAGCGAGTGAAGGGAGAAGCCCAAGGTAGTTTGTGATTAGTCGATGGCTGTGCGGCGGCGGCGCAATCAACGCATTCTCGGCCGCGCGGTTAATCGTCGGCCGGCCGGTTCGATACGCTCCTCTGTCCGTCCGTCCGCGCGCGTTGTCGTGCTGCCCGGTAGCATAATTAAGTACCGTCTTGCCGCTGTCAGCTGCTGCCTTCGCAGACTTGGCCAGCGCGCTTCAATTGGCTACTCTTTGTGTAACTGTCTCGTCTCTGTCACGGGCACTGTGAAGGGGTAAATGATCAGACATGGACGCTAGGGGTTCCGGAGATATGCGCCCCAGGCGTCGCTATCCATATGAATGTGAAGGCGTAAAATAGGGGGTTTCACCTCGGGGGTTGCGTCACTATGCCCTGAAAATGCTAAAAAATTTCCATGCCTCCCTTTTATTTCTTTTTCAAAACACTTGATGTGTTAAAGTATTACCGTTGAACTTGCCACCTCCCTTAATACGACAGCCTTTCAATTAGGTCTCAGTTCAACGCCGTCTGATCCTCCTTGAATGTTATTTATGGCGAGCGATGGCGCCGTACTTATTCTATTGTAAAAACATATAATTAATTTCCCATCTATTGCTACTCTGTTGTTTTCTCTTCTAAGATTAGAATTATTTTCGAAAGAAGACTACAGATCCAATAGTAGAAGTGCAGCGTCAGTTGCAACGGGCTGTTTATCAGCCGAGCTAGTGTAGGTTTATTGCCGGTAAGTGTGACAGCTCATTATGACAAGGAAATGTCATGAAATTGTCACTTAGTTGTGTCTCGAGAAAAATCCCTTTACACCAATGGCCGTGTCTATGGTCAACTAGTGTGTCCTTACTTAGACTGCAAATGTTCACAGGTGTTTCATTCAAGTATGGACACACTAGTTGACCACAGACACGGCCATTGGCGTAAAGGAATTTTTCTCGAGACACAACTAAATGTCTGACAGAGTAGACGATTCGTAGGTGTCCGTTGTCCATTTGATGAGAATCATGTTTTTAAAATGAGGGAATAATTTTGCCACTATGCTGCAATCGAAAAGCCCAGTTGTATGATACGGTAAACTCACGCGGTGAGCGTACTCTCCTCGTTGATGCGCCTATTGACGTGGACAATGAGCAGTCTGAAAAAGGGGTACGAAGAAGCAATGGTCGAGGATTGGGTGTTGCTAGTTTTTTACACGCTTTCATGAGAAATGTCAGTCTTTCGTCTACGATTGAGCAAAGCTAGAGTATTATATGATTAATTGAAGCGAAACGAGTTAAACTTTCAATATTTTAAGAAACGCAAATTTTTGGACTGATCAGTAGGTTGCATCATCAGATAGCTGCCAGAATTAGCGGCAGTAAGCGAGCAGAACATTTTCTTGCGACAGAATGTGGCCTCTTTGTTGGATGCCACAAAGTATATGAATGAAGCGAGCGTTCTATTGCGCAGAGTAAGTATCCGTTAGTGGCACTTGATGAGGCACGCCTAGTGTATCAATGGTACGCGGTAAGACGCCTGCACGATGGCGCGGCGCGATAGTGAGCGAGCACGAACGGCCGCTACTGCAGTCAATACCATCGCAGCAGCCAATAGAATTATAGCAATCATTCGGTAATATTAGCTTCATGCGATGAAAAAGATACAATTACTCTAAAGCAATCGAAATGCCCAAATATGAAGTTGGCAAATTGGTGACTTATCTCAGCTGACGCTATCTTCAAATTATTACCGCAACATTCGATATTTGTTCCTTAAAGAAAGTGATTTTCCATGCTCGTATCATGTTCGTTGTTATGATGATAACTACGTAAAGAGACAATTCGGCGGGTCAAGGTTGTGCGCTTGTCGCGCCGAGTTTGGGTATGATATCAGTGCGTGTTCTTAGCGTTCATCCCACAACCGTAGAGTCTGCTTTTTGGGGTCCTCCCTCAACAGTGAGAGAGAGGGGTCCGCTTTGGATGCGATAGTAGATTATGCGGTCGGGTGTCGCATGCCTGACACCGCGGGTATTATATCAATAGTAGCAAAATTAAGTTTTGGAATTGTCATAACGGACAATAATTTTAAGTCATATTAGCAAATTCATCGTTTGTTATCATACAGTCGTCTGCACTGCTCCAAAGTAATCCTAAGCCTTCCAGGCCTCTTGGCAGAGGTGGACACCAACGCGTTGCTAGGTGGGGGAGGGAGGGGAGGTCGCTCCAGTTCCTTACGTCACTGCCATAGGGCGATATCTCTCTGACTCAGATCTCCAGTCTGTGCGGTGCTCGCAATGAACTAGCAGCTTGGGAAAGCGTGTAAAATTAAAGATTCGCCTTCTTCTCGAACCTCTTATGATGGCAGCTCTTTGAAACAGAATGTGGTACGAATTAGTTAGCTTGGTCGTAGTCGCTTTATGGTCCATGTGCCAGGTACCCTTTTACCATCCACTTTCTGTCATTTTCCCTCATTCTGCGAACTATCTCTCTCCCTCTCTCTCTGTTCCCCAATAGAAGACATCTCTCGCGAGTTACGCCGGTAGTTAGTCATAAAATCAATCGGACTCCAGCTGTTTTCGCTGCGTTGAAATGCTGCATTAGCCTGATGACGAATGATCGAGTCGTGCTCGCCGAAAGTTGTGGTTGATAGCACGATTGACGCAGGTTGAAATCGTTGTATAATTAGTGGACGAAACTGCGGCGTTCAAATAGTATAAACTAGTGATAGATTCTCTGTATTGCATCGTAAGCTAATTTCAGTTAAAACGGCCAATTTTCGAGAATGTGTCTACGTTTTCCTGTTGACAAAAGTTTTTTCGCGTCGTAAGCGCTTTTTTTAAATAACTGGCAATGGTAAAATGTTATGGATAGTGAAAAAGTGGCAAAAATACTTCGATTAGAAAATTATTTAATTTTTTGGATGCTTTCAAGTTTTCAACGCAGTTGCAGATTTCTCCAAGAGTTCTTGCAAGGGTGCAATATAGTGCTGTATACCTTTTGACGACAATGTTCGTACTATGTTATGTTGCGCTAAAGCCGTTACATTTACATCAGACGAACGCAACAGCCTCGTCTCTAAATATTCCGTGATCGATTCAGCACTAACCCAAGCTTGCTTCATAATTGATCAGGCGGCGCGAATGTCATGTTTGCTAATGTTACTGTTATCGGTAGTAGTAGTAGTTTTGTTTAGCGCTTAAGTTTGTAAGGGCTCGTCTTGTGTGGTAGCGATGAAGTTTAAGCGTGAAGAGAGCCTAAAACGATTAATGATCTGAAAGAATGGCAAAGTTGGCTTAATAGTTTCAGTTAGCACTTCATTTATGTAGATGAGGCTTTCCATAGGCGGTCCGTCGCCTTTTAGATAATTGAACGATGCCTTTGATGGGACGCTCTGCGATATTGCCGCGAGCGCCGCAATAGTGCGCGCTGACAATGCTTAAGATGCGACATGTCGCGTAATCCATAGCAAATCACATCAATCGCAGCGCTGTAAATATCGTTCCCTGACGAGCGTTTTGCACTATGCTTTCTAGCATTGAACTATTGAAAAAGATAAACGTGACACAATCAAGAGATATGCAAAAGTGCCGAGTGAATGTAAAATTGATTTTTCGCTTTCCCTTGTACATAACCGTAAACTATACAATACAAAAACTTTTTACTGGGTACGCTGTTAACTAACACTTTTACCTGTACATTCGGTTGTTCTCGTCTTTTTTCTGGGTGACTGACAGCAACGCTCCTGCAATTATACTTTCATACTCACTATTCGACCGTTTAGCAAAGCTATTTCTCTTGCAGCGTATGACGCGCCGTTCAAGGAGGAGCCGGACATGGTCGCCGTTTATATCTTGCTCGGCTGTTTGACCGTGTCCGGGGTAGTCATCGTCTCGCTATTCGTCTACTGCCTAGCGCAGTGTTGGCGGCAAAGGTACGTCGATTGCGTCCCATTCGTTCATAACTTGCTTCATTAACTCGATGCATTCGTGCGTGTAAAGAAATTGCCGACTAAAAACCAATCGACAAGGCACGATTCAATGCAGGGAATACGTTTATTACAATGCTCCCTCCAGACATTAGCAACCGAGGGTTGTTCTCTGTTATGACGGCGTACGTGAACAGCGCACTCCATCTATTACGTATTCATCTTAATATTTCTCAATTAAATTATTCTCCATAGTAGTACGCCAGTTGTTAGGTAACATTAGCCCTTTGCCTGTCTCCCCCTTACCTACCTACTCCACTGCTATTACCTCAATCTGCACATGAAGATCGTCGCCCCTTTTGCGCGCAATATTTTCGTTTCTTTTCTCTGCAGTTTGATTTATGCTTTTCTTGGGCAAAAAATCTAGTATCAACGAGCGGAACATATACAGACGCAGGTTTGTCCTCGGGACGAGGTCGTTGACATAAATTTTTCAGTAGGTTCACTCTAACTCGTAAAATTTTAATTTTTTCCGCTCTGCGGTGGGAGGGGGCGGTGGACAAATGTAAAATTGTTCGCCATGTACGCATCGATTGATGTGAATTCATCTCATGTTCCCAAGCCTATGCATGCAGTAAAGCAACACGGAAGAATTCTGCAACTAACATGCGCATTGCAGGTGCGCCGGCCGCTCCCTGACTCGGACCAATTCCCGGCCACATTCGTTCACAAGCCGCGTGCCAACCATCAAGATCAGCGGGGCGTCCACCAGTCAGAACAGCGTCGATGGTTACCTCACAATGGCGCACTGCCGTATGTCTCTTACCGAGTCTCTTTGTAACATTGCTATGAATGCACTTCCTGAGTTCCCGGAAAAGTGCGTTTGTAGTTCCTTTGAACGTTTTCTAGAATTCATCGCTAGCAGTTCTCGTTATTTGCGAAATGGCACATGCCCTCAGATGCGGCTCATTTACGCACTGTGAGCCCTCATGCATTGATAGTATACTGAGCATGTTCTACTGACTTAATTCTTGCTGTTAAACGTACTGCTTATACCAAAGCAATTTTTTCGAAAAGTTTTTCCAGTTGAACAGTTATTCACAGGTAGAGTACTTGTAGTTTCAGAATGAGAAAGTTCATGCAATCAGTTAATGACGGGCTTTTAGTGGCAGAGGTGGGAGACGAAGACAATGAGATATCCTTTGAGATACTGTATGCTTTTAAAATTTTCCCAAAGGCCGCCAATTGTACCGCTGATAATGCATGAACATTTGGCGTTTGTATTCGCTCGCAATTTGTATAACATCATATTTCGCTGTCAGTTTTGAGTCACTGACGTGCGCAGCTGGCTGTCACTTTAGATAGGAAGCAATTTGACTGGCTATCACGCCATAGCACTAGCAAAACAGCGTGCTCTCTGCCAAAAGGTTCCAGCTGCGCACGGTAGTGGTTTCAGTGGTGAACATTTCATCTCCAAGATTCTCAAATATATGGCGTTCATGGTGTTCTGGGAGCGCCATCCGACCACAAACCTCGCCTGAGTGCATTAATCAGTCGGAAAATGTCGTCGATCTTGATTGAGAGCGCCACCGCCCTCTCTCTTCGGTCGCTCGTCGGTCGATATTGCCTCCTTTTGGACGAGGGCATGCTGTGAATTAGGCGCTCGATTTGTAGCTGCATTTGCGCTAATTTCGGTTTTTCACGCAGATAGACAGAGGCGCGAGGTATAGAAGACTATTCTCCTCTTCAACTAGCGAAAGCGGGCAAAGTGCAATATCTTCGGAATAGTTACCAGTGTTTTACTATTACACTCTCAGCTGAAGTACCCTTTTCTCTTTTTAAATACAATAATCCTATTCGCAATAGTGAAGAGAATGTGACGATCAGAAGATTTACTTTTGAGGTCACCACCGAAGGTATATAGGTCATTGACGGAGCCACTTGATCGTTCTGAAGACGAAGTTTATAGTGAGCTGTTTTTGAACGATATAATTACATATGTTGATATGAAAAATTGTTCGTGACGAGATGCATGTTGTGTGCTTGACCTGAAGCTCGCAACGAACATTTAGGATTGATCGGCGTTTGTAAAATGGTATTTTCTAAAACTCGTCCATCCAGTTACTATCTATACATTTGTTTCCAACCGACGGATAGGCTCATTCTTTTCTCTGTTTCTGTGTGTCAAGTGTCCAGTTGACTTCTCGTTACCGTATTTACATCTCCTTTCGTCGCGGTGTCGCGTGTAAAAATCCTTCCTCGGCTTCGGCACCCATCTCCCAGCCCATCGGTCGATATTCCCTCGATGGCAGAGTCCCTGCTGAGAATTGCTGTTCGGTCGACGGACGTCTGCCGCCATTTGCACCCATTCCTCTATGCATCTTCGCAACGGAGACTGGACGATTATCCTGCTTACGACGTCCAACCACGCCATGTTATTTCAGACTAAATTTGTTACTGACACGGAGGAGGGAGGCGACTGTTTAGATTTTTTTCCTTGTTGTCTCTCTCTCATGTAAATATTCCTGGATCACGAGACAACTTCGATTCAACTAATTTATAAGGACAAAAAACTGTTACTATAGACGGCGGATTTCGGTTTCCTCATTGTCCATAGGCGTTCGGTTTTTAAAAACTTTTTCTTAAAATTATCATTCTTTCGCTTAACTCAATTGCTATGATGAATGACACGGATGATTACCACCTTAGCGCAACTGAGAGGTCTTTCAATACCCCTGGAGTGTTTTAGAAATTAACTGACACTTGCCTTTCTTTAGTTATCAGTTAGGACTGTTTGTTGTACTGACCTTGCGTGTAGGAGTTGCCATTCATTTTCTCTCATAAACTTAAGCGGCTCCCTTTCCCACTAACAAGCGGTTTTCGGATATCATCTGGCAGCGGTGAGATGCAAAAAAATGAAGAGTAGCCGTATAGGACTTTTTGTTGTTGTAATCGTCTTAATGTAAAAAATTTTGCGTACACTACGTAAATGCGCACTTCAGCAATGCGCGATTATAATAAACTGTTGAATGCTGGATGGTAGGCTGGCTGTAAGTTAGAATGGAGTGGTACCCATATGGAATTGTGAAATTCAGTTAGGGGAATCCTAATTTTTATTAAAGTGTAGACTCATAATAATAGCGGTTTGTGATCCTAGCTCGATCGAGAGAGCTCAGAATTTGGCGTTAGAAAGTGAGGGTGCGTCCTTGATACCCTTCACCAAGAGACTTGATGGTATCTAGAGAGCGAAGAGATTATGTTGACAAAGCTATGGTTCTTTCAAATGATTTATGCTTCTTTGATAGCCGCGCCTAGCGCAACCCTTTTTCTTCTCCCTACGCCCCATCATTAAGCCCAGTTGCTTCTCTGGTGAGCTGGTAGTTGCAATCCTTTTAACCCAACCATTGGCACTCTGCTCACAAACGCGTTTTATTGCTTTACTGCTGAAAAGCGGCCACTTGTCCGATTTGCCAGCCATTGATTCCGTCACAGTACGGACGGACGTGCCCATCAGCCGCGCTTTCTCCTAGTCCGATTGAACTTCCGGTTTCCAAATTAGCGCCATGGATATTTTTGCGCTTCGAGACGCCCGCCCATGCGCGGCGGTTGCTCGCATAAATGGCCTTCTTTTGATTGGAGCTAACGGAGGTTGACGGTTGAGATGACGTCATTCTCTTGGAGCTCCGCCTACTTCTCTGCGGCCAGCCCGCCGACTCCCGCGGGCGGTCAAAATAGCCCACATACGGTTCTCGTAGTCGGCCAAGTCGGCCGCTAGCGCAGTGCTCGCTGCATCTGCGTGTCTGTTCCTGAATTACGTAATGATTGAGGCGAGAATTGGCTCCCCAGGGACAACATTAAGTGTTCTCGAGGGAAGTATTTGCGAAATTTCTCGCATATCAGAAGCCAAACGCAACTTCTCTAAATTCTATATTTAAAAATTTTCCATACATCGACTGGTATTTACGGCGGGATATGCATTTTGTGACTAGAATATTTTTTCTCATAGAGACCTACCGGTGATATTCGATTAACGCTGCGCTCTTGTTACATTGACTCAATCATCCAGTCTAATCCTTGATGTCAAGGGATCTCGAGATACACCACCGTCCAACTTTACTTTTCTGAGTTAAGTTTGAAATTTGTTTGAAAAAAATATGGTCAAACGCTTCATTACGTAATTCGCGACGTGCCGCTACTTAGATATTCGTCATCAACCTGTTTTCCTTACTTGACAACAATTATCTTGCTGTCTGAGAGATCTTTATATTCATCGATTGCATCTGAACTGGCGCCAGTGAGTGTGTAAAACTGCCGCCTGTTGTTACTATTCTTCGACCGCCCTTTTATTCGACTTAACGACAAATATGAGAGCCGTGCTAGCGCAGCTGGCGTCTCGCACACCGAGCATGTCGCCGCGATCGCCCCGCGCTCTCATGCTGCCCGGAGGTTCAGTTTTATTTTATCTCGTTAAATCAATCGGGAATGTCCTATTGGGAGATCCATGAGCGCACAAAGTTTTACTGCTTAGTGCGTACTTGAGCTTAAAGCGAATGGTCGATCAGTTTGTCTCTTTCAAGTATTTGTCGGTTAATGACGATTACTGCTTCCAATTTGAGAGCGTAGTAACAGCAACATCGGTCATCGAGTGAGCTAATAAGGAAACGACAAAGTCAGGAGAGTGCGCATACTGCTAAGACGTTGAGAAATAATTATATATGCCGGCGGGAGATGCTTTTACTACAAAATGTGCTTCCAGCTAAGCTTTCCTGATCTGCAGCAAGATACTTTCGCTTTATTGCAATCTCTTCTTCTTATTGGCCCTAAATGAAACCCAATTCCGCGATGAGAGCACAGGCGCACACAGGAAACTAGTTTACTACTAGTTGATAAAATGGTTTATTAAATGTGAACTGTGGTTAGCGCAACTTTCTTGATGATTTTACCTAAATTTTCCTGCTTTTACTCTGTGTGTGTGTGTTTTAAGTAATGCTCAAATAGTATCAAAGCTACTGGACAATGCGGTAGTCTTATGGCAATTTATTATTATTGTAATTATGATGTTTAGAATAAATTTCCGAGCGCCAAAATATCGAACAATGGGACATAAATTGACTATCAATCGCAAGCCTGAGTTGACAATTTTTCGGTGCCTTCGTGCGTCTCTTGAGAAACAAAGATAATCTTGGTGGGCGTCGCGTTATTGCGAGAATGAAGACGAATATGTTCGACGTATCATCAGAGCAATATGCTTAATGTGTGTGCGTGTGTTCTTTTCGCACATTGCACTTTTGAGCATCCTTAATGAAGCGTGGGCGTAAAGGCCAGATGGACATTCACCGACTGTTAAAGCGTATAAGACCCATTTGCGCAAGGCCATCATTTACTGGTCCCATATTGCATTTGCGAAAATTCTCCATCCGTAAATTGTAAAAGTTGCACTTTCATTGTAAACAGGTCAACTGATGGTTATTTATTGCTGCGCAAAGTTCATTTTCGATATCAAAATTTGATCGAAACAGCAACTATCAGTGGCCCTATTAATCAGAGGCAGAAGGCAATTGTCAGCAAAATTTTATGATATAATGACAGTACTTTTATGTGAACGTTTTCCTTGAGAGGTCAACTGACTTGAGCTCAGTTAATTGTCTTCTATTCAAAGAGTTATATCTCTATTAGCGCCAGCGGCTCCAGTCATTCTAAGGTTAATTTCATATATTGTGAGAACTGAAATGGAGATGGGAGTGAAATCAGATTTGGAGTAGGAGAGTTGTGTAGATAGGTAGAGGTTGAAATTTAGCAAGTTTAACTGGCTAAGATTGTGAGTGATTACGCTTGTCGTTAAATAAAATTGTGTTGTTAAATGCTCAGCTAATCCTATTTCTGAGACAGAGAGAAACCAGCATTTCAATCATAGTGAGTTTCGGCTCTATGTATCACGCACATCATGCGAGCGTTCTTATTGATCAGCTAGGAGATCGTGCAAGCAGTGTACAGCGGGTTAGGCAGACGCACCAATCTTTAGCAAAGGTTAAGGTGCTCGCCATATCCACATTATCAGAGACTGCGTTAAATCATCAGTTGGAAAAAACTGCAAATAATGTTGAGAAAGATCGTCTGCCATTGTGCCAATAGGACTGAGCTATTTAAAATATTTGCAGGCATGAACGGTCAACCGCCGTGGATGGAGCGCGGAGGTGGCGGGTCGGGCCCTAGCTCTCCGACCGGCATACAATCGTCTCAAAAGCAGCCGCTTCTGGCGACTAGCGAGAAGGACGCGGGCGCAGTAGACGACGGCAGCGTTAGTGGGGCGTTTTGGCAGAAAAGCACCCATGTGGGCTCGGGTTCTGTTAGTCCCGCCGTCGCGCCCAGGCACAACGGACATGCGTTTCACTTCGCCAATCCGAATGCTGTTGACAGCTTGGGGATCGGAGGTAAGCACTGAGCAGACACTGGCGCGTTGCTATAGGATATGCATCCCACGCACTTCGACATGTTTATAGAGAATATTTATATTCCGAACTATGCAAATAAATAAATTATAGCTTGGATGAAATAAAAAAATGACGTCATATCTCTTTTCTGTGGCACGGAGCTTCTAGTTAGGAGTCTCGAACAGATTTTGGCTACTTCGTAACGAAATCTGTTGTTTATGCAGTGGGAAAATTGTGAAGACAATACAAGGCTCTATTTGGCAGCTATTTAATGACGTAAATTCTTGTATAACGTTTTATATATTAAAAAATGAGATGTAACTTTAGTGATCAAGCTTGAAAGTTTGCCAAGAGCCGATCCCGCTGAGAATCCACCCTTTCTCCGCCTATTTACCTCTCTCTCCGAATACATGGGAATATGAGATATACATTGTCGTAACTTTGAAGACGATGGCGACGACGACTTTGACCGAAAGTCGGTGATGCATTACGAACTGGGGTTCTATGAGAAGACGCATTCGAGCTGTTTCCGCGGTACACTAACCTTTGCGCTTCGCTACGACTTTATTCACAGGGTGCTCATGGTGCATGTGATCAGGGCGAATCATCTTCCCGCAAAGGTATTATTAATCTTTTACTGAGTTTTGTTGACTGCCTGCAAATACTACTTGCCTCTTACGAGGAGAGTCTCTAGTATGAGTCGTAAAATGCTGCGCAGATTATTTTCCATTTGTACATTAAATAGATCATGATAAACTTGCATGCAGTAAGATTTTGCGATAGAAAAGTGTAAAGATGAAAGCCTTTAAGTCAAAGTAGCATGCAAAGTAGTTCTTCTCTACAGTGAAAGTTTAAGTCTTTACTCAGAAATTTGCATTTCCGTACATATTTGTCCATCTTTTGTCCCCTTTGAACAACTTTCTGAGAAGAATATGAAGCTTTGTGCATTTTTAGCTAATTGTGAGACAAGCTTCAATTCTCAACTATAAGTGTAACCATAGATTTTCGGGTTATTAAATTAAGTTCAGTGAAATGTCCACCAATGTAATATCTTAATTAGTACTTTAGATTATTGAATTAATCGCGATTTCTCGAAGGGATTAATTTTTAACTATTATGATTTTTGTGGGATTTATACCAAAAGATGCTTCCTTTTCGCATACAAATTGTAGCAGTGCGTGCTTTGTTATATTCTTGGTAAAAGGTTGGCATAAATACAAGACAGCAGATTTGTATTTTTCAATCTGACCAAGCTTTACCTATACGTAACTATTTGACATTTATCAAATGAGATACGAATCTTTGCTCAACTGAGCGACTTGGTGTATATTTACCAACTGTGTTGATCTGGTTTTTCCCATTTCCTATGGTTGTTAAAACGGGCAAGAGCACTCAAATGAACCAAAGAAAGAGAGCTGATCAGTTATATGAGTGAGCGGCCACGATTTGCACCTGACACCTGAAATCTCATTAATGCTGTGACTCATACTATGAGCCAATGAGTTCCATCATGCAATCGCCCGCTCATTAATCATTTGAGTGCAGCAAATGCATACACAATGAAGTTTGAGAAAAATCACTTGTACGCGTGCTGCAAGGCCACTAGAAATATGGATAGGTAGCCAACACATCCCATGCAGCATGATAAGGGGGACATTATGTGTACCTCCTCAAATGTAACTTTTAAATATGATTCAGAAAAATTAGACAAATGACCACTCTTCCATGATCTTCTTTGCGTTCAATTTTAGCGCAGCTCCTTGATGAGTATTTTATTGCAAGTATTATGTACCCGATTGCTAATGTAGCTTCAAACAAATGCATTCCTCTAGTGCATATTGAAAGATCAGTAATAGTTATTACCTGAATTTCGTGTCACACCTTCAGTGATGTCTTTCTATCACTAATCGACATATTTGGAAGATAGTTCGTGAGAAACAGTTTCATTTTATTCAGGATCGCTCAGGCAGCAGCTGCGATCCGTACGTAAAGATGTACCTCCTTCCGGAGCGAAGGAACCACTGCAAAACCAAAATCAATAAGAAGACGCTAGATCCCGAGTTTAACGAAATGTTTTCCTTCGACGTTCCTTTTAGTTCACTGGCTCATCGCATGCTCCAGGTATATTGCAACTTTTAAAAATGAATTTGATAAAGTTAATGCTGATGCTGCCCTCGAACCGGTGGACAAAAAAGTTGCAGACTTCGGCAACTGTCTCGCCAGCATACGTGCAAAATGGGCTGGTGTAGCGCGCCTCGCCTGGGCAGGAGTTTCGCATTGAAATCTTGAGTAGCCTTACTGAAAATTGACCAACCTCTGAAGCTAATGTAAATTTATTGTAGCATCACAATTGATTTTTGTATGTATATATATTACTGATTTTTCAGTTTACTGTATACGACTTTGATCGCTTTACGAGGCACGACTTGACTGGAAATGTCATAATGCGAGATTTGTTTGAAAAGTCTGACTTGTACAGCTGGACCGAATATACTATGCAAATTGTGGGTAGCAATGTAAGTGAATTGTTTAATTTTCATTAAAGATGTTAATAAAATGATGATTAGCAATTGGCTAACAGATAAGGATCTGTTATTTTTCTTCTGGAACGCTAAAGGAATACCTTCTTTAATTAAGTTCAAACCAAATTTTGTCATATCCTTTCACCTGCGCAGAGATGGGCACATTTGTAGATGAGAAAATTCTTATGGGAGATTGCGCATTCCATTTCGATCTTCAAACAATATAATCTGAAGAGTAAAGCACGAACATTTTCTTCCTTTGAGATGTTAACGCTTTTTGTGATCCTCGAAATCTACTGCTGCGTACAGTTTGCAAATTTTTCTTCGTTAATAGGGATCGGCGGTTCCTTCAACACTAATTGCTCGCAAATGCAATATTATATTGTGTTTTTTGTTTTAAATTGCTCTTCAATATTTCTTCAATGAGTCTCAACTTGCAGGAGAAAAATGACTTTGGCGATTTGTTATTGTATTTAACGTACTCGAATACCGAGCAAAAATTGATCGTCACAGTGGCAAAAGCCTACAATTTACGACCAATGGACATTACTGGTGCTTCCGGTAAGACTGATTTTGATTTTCGCAAATTATCTGTCGACATTCGTCATAAATCAGTTTATGCGTGACAACCTGAGCATGCATGAAGTAGAGCATGTTTAGATTGAATCAGATAGCTGTGCTATATTCAACCACTAGCAAATATGAGGCTGTTTTGCATTATTATGTAAATCACAAGTTGATCACGGTAAGCAATTAAACACGAGTTGATTGGTTCAGGATTGAACTATAGCACAAAGTTCAAGCGACTATTGTGAGATATTTATATTTATCATTTCTGTGAAGAAAATATCCATTTTTTCATTCAGTGGAATACGCACTAACATCTCAGAGGTTTACTGCAAAAATAGAAAGTTAAATCAGTGGTAAGCCCTAGTTAGGTTCCTGTTCGTTAGGGGAAGAAGTAAATTCACGAAATGTGTTCAGATTTGAATTTTTTAAATGAAAAATTGTCCCATATCAGTGGGGCTGTGAGGTATACAGGGGTAATACTTAAACAGGAGCAAAGTGCCAAGTTCACTTTGCAGGGCCTCTAACTTGTTAGCAGTACTTTGTTGTCCAATCTCAAAGATTCTGTTGTTTCAGATCCCTACGTGAAAGTGGAACAGATCTATCAGAGGCGACGGGTAAAAATGCGCAGGACAACGACGAAACGGGCCAACCTGAATCCCGTCTACCACGAGACGCTCGAATTTGACTTGCCTGTAGATCAGATTGATCGCACAAATTTGCTCATTCAGGTCATGGACTGGGATCGGTACGTTTGAGAAATTTAATTTAGACTATTTCACATGTTTGTTGCAAGTATTATTCGGGATACTTGAAGGAAAAGATTTTGCCTGAGCTTCATCAATAAGTGTAGCTGGCTTTAGGAAGAACAGTACTACTGTATTACAAAGGAAAGGTACAATTTAGGGGAGATTTTTTGAAAAAAAATAGTTTAAGCAATTGCGCACTGACATCGGGCCAAAGACGAGCTGAAAACTTAATCAAAAAGAAAAGCCAAAAAAAATCTCATCTCTTTCAACTCGGTGCAAACTTTAAGCTTAGCTCTGAACTTTGTTGTACAATTGCAAAATATGCCAAAGTCGAAATATCGCTTTCTCTAGAATCGGCCGAGATGACCTGCTCGGCTGTTGCGTGCTGGGCGCTGAAAGTCCGACTCCTGAGGGCCGAGAACAGTGGCGAGAATGCTTTTCGATGCTGGGGACAACCTCTCAGCTCTATCCAACCGATCGCGAACGATCGTCGAACTCTCACAACAATCAACTGGGCGTTGGAGATCGACGCGACGCGATAGACGGTGGAAACAGTCGAAAACCGAGATCGATCGGTAAATGGCACAGTATCCTCGACGAGGTGCCGGAGGATTTCCGACACATCACTAAAGCAAAAAAGTAATTATGCTGTTGCAATAAAATTGTTGGAGACTGTTTACGAGTTATGATTGGCAATAATTACGCTCATACACCAGTCAGATATGGCTTGAGCCAGTAATTAATGCGATGTAGATGATTACTTCTTTCTGGTAGGAAATGTGTATTGCTATGTTCCGGTTAAACTTGGATATGGTACGCTCTTGAAGCCGATTTCATGTAAGTGGGGCTTAGACGTGGCTGCTGTTTGAATTTTTGGGTGATTGAGGCGGAGTTTGAAGCATTGCATCTTAATGAAGCTCAAAGAATCTAAAATTTTCACAACGAACCAGCAAACTAAAGCCAGGATATAGTTTGCTTTCCTCAAGCTTAGATGACGCTTTGAATTTCGTATTGCTATTTCTTTTCCTTATTCATAAACAGAAACGAATTAAATTTCATTTTTGACAAAACTGCAAAATTTGTGCAAGTCGAGGACAATCGCATCAGCTAGAAAGAATTGAATGCTCTCCAGAGTATAGTGATATATACGCTGGCTACTTTAACATCCTAAATTATTGATACAATTGAGTAGCAAGGCAAATTTCTCTTAATCGGTCTTCAATGATTCATAAACAGTCTCTGTTGGCGATTTGTTCAATAAGAGCTTGTCAGATTGTTTTACATAAATATGGCTGCTTATTATTTTGAATAACTGCTGTCCTTTTGCAATTTATTGATAATTGTTTTATCAGATTGCATTGCTTAATCTGATGTGTAATTGCAAGGAATGATTGCGAACAAGATGCAGGGCAAAAGCTGTATCATATGTATTGTTGTACTATACAATGTCGATTAACTATGTCATAAGCAGTTGATTATTAACTCATTCCAGTTTGTGCTTGTTTGATGCTGTAATAATTGACATGCTTCAAGTTCTAAAATGAGCGCAGCAATTGTTTGTCCCGCAAATGAAAACCATTTTCATGCTAATCGTTCCCTGTTCTTGCAACTCACAGCACGCACAGCAATTACAGCCGCCATAATTACAACGCAAAAGGTTAACTCGATTAAAAGGGTAAAGGGTGTGTAATGACAATGAAAACTGATATCAGAAATATCATTAACATATTTATTGTACAGTTTTATAATACAGTTCGCCCAAATTGCACGACCGTCTGAGATCTGATGACATTTCTTGAGAACCTCAAGCCAAGTAGTAAAAAAACTCCAATATTACAATCACTTATATGTCATGATATTAATGTTTTCGTATTGTAGACGATAAAGAGTTACCGTTCTTGCTCGCTTTGACCAATTTAGCATACAGTTGTGATTACTCTTCTTACAAAGAGTGAGTTCCATCAGATGAAAATTGCATACAATCGACAAATTTTGCAAATTTTAGCTCTCTGTAAGATAAATTTTATGTTAGATACTTGCCAAATTAGGGATTAATTGAAATAGTTTTTGGGAGGTATTCAGAATATAGGAAAGACCTGTTATCGCACTATAAAAAGCAATATCCTGTGTTTCTCAACCTTACCGCAGCTCTCATTTGATTATAAAAATAACATTATTTCAAAATGAAACTCAAAGCTCAGACAGCAAACTGACTAAAGTTCTGAGTAATTATTAAATTTGACATAACACTGTTCAAGAATAAAATAATGCAATGCTTCATAACAGTTGCACAGGTGTTAACTTAGTCCAATCACATCCGCACAGTATGCATCTAAAACACTCTGGAATGTCTCATTAAAGATGTGTTTAATTTTGCGTTACTAATAGAGATGTAACAATAAGTTCTCAACATGAAGATCACAGTTGCGTTTGATTATCATTATCTGCAAATATTTCATTGACAAAGGTAGTTGTTGTCGATGCGTCATCTATTGATGTAGCATGAATGCGTTCTAGATGTACCTGAAATCAAATTTTTATTCATCTTAGACCAAACAAGTGCTACAATATCACAATGTTGTAAAGTGTGGCGGTGCTGACTAGAACTAATTCTCTGAGAATTCCTCCACTTGTCCGAACGTTCGACACCAGTTTAATAAAAATGGACCAGAATAAATTCAAAAGACACTTGGCAAAAGTCTTAGTATAAAACGGAAATTTTTATTAGTAAAAGTCGAGATATCAGAGGTCATTAAAGTCTGTTCAATAAAAATTTAACAATCACTCCCACCATTGTTTTGATCATCGATTAAAATTGGGTAAATACTACAAAAGTTGTAGCACAGTCATAATCGATGGCACTAAATTGAGCCATATTTTTTTCTTTGGGAAGGGTGATAATGAGAGAACAAAAATATAAAATGTGACAACTGCAGTAACTTACAATCGAAACCTCTTGGACCTGTCCGCTCTTAAAGCGCATTGCATGGCTGGTTGTCATGGGAGTTCCATCTGTCTCAAGCGACGAGGATTCGGCCAATTCCAAATGAATGTGGTCCTCTTCATTGTGTCGCCAGAACGCGCTCAACACGTGTTGAGGTCTTCGAACGAACAGCGACCACCTTCAAGCGCTCTGCTCAGGTAAACTAATAATACACTTCTAGAGGGCTGCTTAGGGCTCAAAAGTATGGAGAAAATCGGTATTGAAAGCTGACAATTATGATACTTTCTGAAAAAAAATTCAAGTCAAGATATGCCATATTTTTATGTCCCTGAAGCATCTGATGCTCAAGTACGGATCTGTTATCATTGCTGCTTGCATATCCCTAGTGAGCAGTTATAATCATTGAGTAGGCTGCAGGGTAGAGAAGGGATCGAAAAAATCTGGCAAGATTAAACTGTTTTCGTCTCAGCCATTAACAAGTGAACCTTAAAATTACAACTGACTGAGAAGGGAAAATCAACAATTTTCGTCAGATTTGTTTTGGAAAAGGCATTCAAAGTAGTGGTATTTCGCTCCGTCATCTATACCGTCAATGAGTTGATCCTTTAATAACGTATCCCTTTGTGACGTGTGATCAAATGAGAAGGAAGTTAAGGGCAATTGAAACATAACGATTGAATCGAATCGGACTCTGAGCGGTTTTTGCTATCGCTCAAAAGGCCTAGCGTGATACGAATTGCCTAGCAACTAGCGTAGAACGGAAGTGTTCAGTTTACGCAATTTTTTAGTAAATATTATGCGTAAAGAACTCAGTCGTAGCAAGAGGCGGTCAACACTGTCACGCAAGATGACGCAATCGAGCGGCCACGTTAAAAAAGAGGTATAATTTTTCTTGCTCACGTATAGTGTGCTGGTCATACTGGTTCAAGAATCGTAAAGAATGTTAACAATGCGAAAATTAGGCCAGTAAATCCACGCGTTTGGAAGGGAATTGAGAGTATTCTACGGTGAAATTCCCAGATTTCAGGTCATATTCTGTTGACATATTGTCAATAATATTGTATTCCCTTTCGTAACTATAATAAATTTTTTTTCTAATCATCATAAAACGATAATATTGTTCTAAATGCACAGACTACAGACCGCTCAAGTGACTATCTGGCTTTAATTTTGTGGTCAGTTGAAAAATTAGCATATTGTGATGTCAAAACTAATGCTAGTAGTAAGTTGCGCATAAGGTACAGTAACTCGCGTCACCATTACCACTGCCATCATTAGTCCATGTATTTGTTAACAATGCATCCCATTGTTGCCATCAATTAAAAACCTTTTGACGAGCTTATGTGTAGCTTTTAGAATATACTTTTGCTAGAGTTGTTTTGAAGCTAAATCTAAGGTGTTTTTTGAAGTAAGACTTTAGATAATGAGAAAATTTTGTTCGACTGAGGAAGCTCTGCACATTTTACTCATGATAGCCATGGCATCGAATCCCCGTAATTTTATTATTCCAGTGCATATGCATTGATTAAAATTTGTATAAGCGGAGAGGTATCAGTTTGCTCAGAATCAGCATTAATCTCACCATAGCACTTCTGAAGCGGACTTCCTGGCTATTTTAATTAATTTTGAAAATTTCATTTGCTCGCAGGAAATGTTTCCGGTCGTTCCAGAGTAAGAGCAGACCGAGAGAGTTATATTTAGAGTCTGTTCTTCATTTGTGCTTCTCTGTTCATTATGCCTGACGGCGAAACTTTGTCAATGCTTTAAATGAAAAGCATTTTTGCAGTGCAACTGCAATGTGACGAAAAAGAAGCTTGAAAGAGTCAACATAATTTTCGTTTACATTGGAAATAGCGTTCATTTAAGGAAAGTTGCCATTTAAGAAATAGTAAGCTACAATTTTAATAGCAGCAGGTCAGATAAGTGCGGAAATATACTAATATTGCTGCAACTCTGCACGACCTCCGTTTTGCGCTAACGTGAACGTGATAATTCTTTTTGCTGATTACAGCTCATTTGCGATGAATATTTAGTGAATAGTACTGAACACACCTTGCAATTAGCCGGCGTATTTTATGTTCTTCGGTCATAAGAAATTCACTTTAAAATTACTTTCTTTAAACTAAGAAGGCGGTAAAAAATTATGCATTATACGTTGCCTTACTAAAGTGAGAGGCTAGCCATGGTTTAAAAAAACTTCTAAGGATGTTCAACTTTACAAATCAACCATGCTTTCCTCAGTACGAATCACACCTCCTACCCTCTCCCTACGAAGCCAAAGTATGTCACCGTAAATTTTGCTATCAGTGGCTGAAGAAAGCAGGTAGCTAGAGATAATTGGTTGCAATGGTCATTATCAATCTCTATTGCGTTGATATCGCTGTATCTCCAATTTTACTCTTGATGAGTAATTGAGTACACATGGTGTCATGTCTGATATGTTCTTGCTTTACTCTTATAGTTTATGACCTCCAAAACTGGCTCAACTATGGTGGCGGCGCTTCAGGTTACTTTTACAATTCATCGGTCAAGCGAGATACGGACTAAATACTAATTCGCTTGAGGTATTATCAAAATTTTTATCATCACTTTTATGCTGCACTGAAGTGACTCTCTGAGTCGTTTTTCCTCAGCGCTTTCCCTTCTGCCATAAACGGGGATGTTTTGGGCCATTACTTGTGCCTATAGTGCTTCTGCAAACGCAAAGCCCATAACATTTGCAATATGCATCAAATGCATTTTGCAATGCTCTCCACTCATGAGTTTGTCCCTGGATTGCTTCCGCATAAGGCAAGGGACGACGCCCGCCCGAGTTCTACTCTGATATTAAATTAGGTCTTCGACGAACTCGGCGCTTGTGACATCTGTCGGATCGAAGGTGCGAAGAAAGGTTGCTAATTTCTGTGCCGGTCGCTAATCTAGCGGACGGACTGCAATTTGGCGACAGACCTTTTTGCACTTTCGATCATTTCCTAAAGTAATCATTTTCCCTGTACCAACTCGTCGATGGCGGCTGTGGAAAATGACGCGCTTTTATTATTCTTACATTCAATATTGTACACGCCATAGAGAAAGGTATGTCCTGCTTTTCCATCCGAACAGTATTCAACAATGCAGCTAGAGCAGTGATGAAAAATTGGTCGAACAGAGCTGCGTAAGTAGAAGTTTTCTTTGTGTCTTACATGAATCGTTTGATAAGCGTTTCAGCAATAATTTTTCTTCTACTCTGAGTTCTGCATTGTACCGATAGGTGTATTAAGACATAAACTTATTGTGCTTTGTCTTTTTAATTCCACGATTGTCGAGCATTGATTGTTGACATTTTGTGGAAAGTTTTCCTTTCGATGAGCTTCGTTAGAAATTCGGTGCAACTGAGCATTAAGGAATGGCACAACTGCACGCTTAGCGATTGGTTAGAAAAGCGGATATAACCCAGAAAGTATCAGTCACCATGCTGATAATTCTGCTTTTGTAAGATTTTTGTGAGATAGGCGCAACTATCTTTCTTTAATTGTTTCACCTTTTCCTTCACTATTCATTCTGATGTAAAAAATATGACTTTACATCATCGAATATATACGCGGCATTCTGACTAAATTGCTATCAGACTCTAGTTCTCCTGTTAACGTATTCCTAAAAAAAAGAAATCTTAATGTAGGTCTATTGTTTTCCTGTAACTTCAGTTCAGCGGTGTCATGGATGCAGCTTTAAGGCAATCTGCAAGTGGAAAAGTGCAATCTTCATCCGGTTTCTCGATATACCTGTTTCAGCCGTCTCTACTCAAAGTCTTCACAAAAGTTGTACTAACCTGGGATTAAATCGATTCACACGGTAAACGTAGACACCACCGACGATGCTGAGTACGAAAAGCAGAACCAAAATGAACACCAGAAATGCATAGCCTAAAAGCATAGGAAAATGAGCGTTTTTCATGAATTCCTTAGTAACGCTCTCTTCAGTTCAGTTCCTCTTTTTATACTCTCCGTTCCATAGGTTTCGCGACCATGTTAAGAGATGAGTTGAGTTAGAGATCGTAGTGCAAGACAATCGTGAAGAAGACGTTAAAATGTGCCTGAAAAAGTCTTACCTGCATGAAACTTTCCGCGCTGATAGGAGTACTCCGACTGAATGTGAAACAGATTGATCGCAGCTGAAAGTGTAAATTGTGTGAGCTGTAAATTGAAGATTGCAATTATTATTCAAAAATCGTAAAACAAACTTAATTAAGTAAGCATAAATTTATATTATCTCATCGTGAAGACTTGAGCAAAGGATAAATATGTCTGGAAAAGGGTGTTCTCAGTACGTTTGCTAGTTTCTCAGCAATTAGTGAACTGATACGTTTTAAAATTGGAATTATGGTAGATTAAGCATTTCTACAGTATGTCTCAAATTATCAGGCTCTGTGATTTGACCCGAATTTTGATTGTTACCGAAAATCATCTCAGTTCTAAGCTCATCAGTTCATTTTATTGGCAGTGGTTCAAAAAAGTGGTAAACACATAGCAAACAAGCAAGCAGATGCCCACTACTATTTATGTTACTTGATTTCCATTCTTCGCAATGATTTTATTGTTTTTTTATTATATTGATCAGCTGTAAAAGTGCTTTGAAGCTTGCGTCGACGCTGTTTGAATATCATATTACTAAGCTATATATTGCTTAAAGAAAAGGATTATAAAACCGTCTTAAAGAAGGTGCTTAAAAGTGAAGCAAACACACGTCAAGATTAACTAGCATAGATATGAATGTACCGCTGGTAGCTTGGTTGTAAAATTTTTGTCGTTGATTAAGAAGTAGATAATAACACTGAACAGATAATGGGAAAGTAATAAGTGAGTAGCAAGCGTTGCTCTCCTAGTTCATGTTTGCTTCGGAAAATGTAGATACATGCTTTGGTTTACTTCATTTGTTCCTGTTGATCGAATGCTTAATTTTAACAGTATCTAAAAGCTCGTTTCTATAACTTGATTTCAGAGTTCGATTCAGAGGCAGCAGTTAAACGATAATATAGAAAACATTTGACCGCCAGGTTGGAATTAATTATTAGAATTAACCTTGGTTATTCAGAATGTCAAAATTAGAATCGAAAATTATTTTCGATAAGAAAAACTAATACTGGATGCTGGTTAGGTGTGCAGTGTTCATTTTCACTTAACAAGAAATTGCTTAAGCAGGACTATGTTGAGTAGCTTTGATCTGGCTTATTATTCGCGAAAATTCTTTGCCTTCGCCATAATTTAAATAGCCTCTCTATGTATAAATGTATCACAGCGCGTGAAGAAATATACATTCCACACTAAATGAATAGACTTTTGATAGATATACGCTTTCGAGAAGCTCAATATTTCGCGATTGCAATTTGCTATTCAACCATTTCGACAAACGAAGTAAATATAGCTTTGATTGCAATCTTGATTCAAAAATAACACAATAGACGAAAGAGGGTATGGAGGTCTTTTATGCAGAATAGTTGAAAGGAACATAGCTTTTCACTGAAGACCCTGCAGGTCTGCTGAATTGATCGGGAGGGAAGGTCGCATTGAATCGGCCTAATCTGCGGTAATCATACGTAGATCGATAAAAATCGGCAGCAATCGACATTGACATACAACTGACAAAACTTGGGATGTCAGTATTCCCATAGGCCATGAAGACCATACTGAATTGATTGACTCAATATCATTAACTAAGATTATCACTTTTTTATGCCGCGGATTATGCTTCTGAAATCAGTTCACTAGTTTTTTTTTCTTCAGCGTTTGTACCGCTTTCGCAGTGTCCACGAAGCGGTTGTCCCGCATAGTGGCGGGGTCCGCTCCTTTGGCCAGTTGTCGCGATGCGACTTTGGGCCATGGTTGATGCGACTGGTGAGAATCGGCCGGCCTGTCGCGAGGGCCTATCGCCGGTATATTCGCAGCTTAGCTGCTACC
>NIUQ01001356.1:0-31652 GCA_002796945.1 Plectus sambesii | reverse complement strand
GAATTTCGCTGAATTTTGCTCACCTTCGCAACGAGTCGCAACCATGCGGATGCTAAATGCTAAAAATGATGCAAATCTAGTCGATTAATCACTGTCGCATCAAAAATGGATCGCTGCTAACTGAGAAATGCTGGTCAAATGACTATCTGCGGAGTTGACAGCGTCAACGATCAATTCGATTATGCCATGTGCATCAGTTTATCGAAAGAAAAAGTCCTGAACTAATTGAAAGTGCCTTAATATCTCTGAAAGTGCCATCAGATGTGTGGAAAAGAACATCGCATTCTCGAACTAATGTGCTCAAACTTGATAGAGAAAGCAGCATCGCTAAAAGATTTGGTTGATCAATAATTGTGAGGGACTGACTTTGCACTTGTGATAGATAATATTGGTGCGATCTGATGAAAGGCATGGCTGGCGCTCAATTGCACGAAATTCTGATTTGTTTGGTTGACACAGAATTAGACAAAGCGCTATTCGAGTTAAACTTGCTCTCAAAATGGGAAAATGAACAGTGCCTTAGAGAAATGAGGGATCATGTATTCTTAGTAGACCTGTCCAACTGCAACTCGTTCAGAATCTGAATGGATGACAGCTTTTATTCCTATTGCTGTTGTGAGACAAAGCGATAGTGCACTGTCTAAAGCATCAGAGACTATGTTTTGTTCAATTTATCAATGATCGCTGAGAACACTCGCAAATTTCCTGCGGAAGAAAGACTAACAGTACGGGAGAAAATAAACTGGAATTGGCTGCCGCGATTTGTTAGCTCATCACAGTAACGTCTATCAGAAGTAATGTGCATGTAAATAATAGGCTGCCGTATTACAGGGGCACCATCCCGTTGTTGTTGCTTGTAGTAACATAAATACTAATACAGTCAACTGTGTTTATAACGCCTGGCTCTGTAACACCGCTGTCTTTATAACGTCAGTGTTTGGCCGGTCCCATGACCGACGTTAGTATAGAGCTGACTGTTTTTATAACGTCTGTCCTTTTTGGCACTAGTTGCCAGTAGCTTTCACGCGGTAGGGAAGATCAGATGACCCGCATCTCCTCTCTGCCTGTTAGAGTGACGCATACATTTTCCCAATTGAGGCTAATTTTAACTACTATAAAGAAGTCCGTCTTCGTTGAGGGTCATAGTGCCCTTTCCCCGCATCTCGCCTTCTCGCGCTCTGTATGGGCAACTCAATTGCGCACTGAGCACCAACTGCTTTCATAACGTTGGCCGTTCCTTTGACCGACGTTATAGAAGCAGTTGAATGTAGTTGTTACATTGAGTAACGTAAATGCTAATATCGTTGTCGCATTCTGTGACAGGCGCGAGCCCTCCTTCATGAAATGAAGGCTTCTATTTTGTACACGTCAAAGTTTAACAATCGCCACAAATCGAAACGTTTTTTACACAATGATCTTGTTTCAATTATTTTATTGACAAGTTATAGGGAACGCAAAGATTCTAAACACATCCCGGTACGATTCCAATGCAGAAAATGATAGTAATGAGTACAGTATTAATCCAGAACCGGAAACGGAATCACATCTGTTCAGGTGTCACAGATGTTTGCGGTAACTATACATTTCCCAGTAAGCCGACAGGTTTTATGCAGAAGATAGGCAAGATCAAACAGTGTTGACCATTTCGTCGGCGACTTTCCATTCGAAAAGCCCCATATGTGTCCGCGCGCACCCTCTTCCCTCAGCCGGACCACTAGAAAAAACAGACACGCATCCGGTCTCGCGATAGTCTGAAGCTGATAGCCATCATCTGTCAATACGTAGGGCTACGGCGAACTATTGTGAGTCAAACAAAAAAATGAGGGAACGTTAATCATCGCGACAATTTAAATTCTGCGACAGAGGTAACCCGAATGAATGGCAGCGTTCGACCTTTTAGTATCACATTGACTTGTTTGAATTTCCCGGATACAATTAGAGCATTTTTCAGGCGAACCGCGTTGCATTAAGCGTGCTGCTGTGTTCCGGCTTTTGCATTTTGCTGCCGAATATGTGTGCTGGCGTGAACGAGATACTTGGCGCATATCTGTTTCAGTACTGCGGACCGTTCGTCCCTGTCGGCCTAGTACTCTGCGGTTTTATCAACACTTTCATCTACGCGCGAAAGGTAGAGCTTCTCCGCTGGCCGGCCGGATACCGTATCTCTTTCAATTAAGCCCCTCTCCAGCTTGGGTTGAACAAATAACAACCCCCCCCTTCCTTCAGTTAAACTGCTATCATTGCATATCCTATCTACACTGAACTTTAGCACGTTAACAATTGCAGTGCATTTCTCGCGGCTTGCAAAGTATTTCTTTCAGCACAAAGACATTCGCCATGCCATTAGAGTGTTCGGTGTTCGAAAAGTAAGCGTACAACAAAGGGCATCTAATACCGGCTTGAATTTCCCGCCACAAGTAGCTGACGCTGGTTATGTCATTCAAGCTTTGGATCTGCATGAACTGGATAGCGATGATCTCGTGCCCCAGATCTTGATTCGCAATCGAATTAGCACTACCAGACATCAGTTGAATGAAACGTTTATTTAATAAATTTGTGTAATGCTGAAGCTATTTGGCTGTTAAGGCCGCGTTAGAGTCAACGTGCGACGTCGCAACATCCGAAATCTACAGTGCAATTACCAAGAATTACGAAACGGACGTTGAGTAGTTCTTGGTAATTGCACTATGGATTTCGGACGTTGCGNTCGCCACATCCGAAATCTACAGTGCAATTACCAAGAATTACGAAACGGACGTTGAGTAGTTCTTGGTAATTGCACTATGGATTTCGGACGTTGCGACGTCGCACGTTGACTTTAACACGGCCTTTAAACTCGGTCCCGAACGATGAACTCATTTCACGCCTTTTCAGTCGTCCGCTATATGTGTTTCGAGATGTTAAGCAGTATAATGAAATCAAAAGAATAAAATTAATATAGCGTTAGATTCCTTACGGAGCGATCTATACAAGTATGCTGGCCGTTTTTTAACTTAATTAAGAGCAACAAAGCATAAGCTGAAAATCAACTTTAACTGAGTATCTGGCTTACCCCACGCGCTAATACAAACTGAAGCCATCGTGATTTGCATCACCTTTTCCCTAAATCGAAGCCGAAATGGTACCTCTTTCAATTTAACGCGTCAGTTCTTCTACCGTAGATTGCTAGCATGCTCTGTATGGGCATGATTTGCACGCACGTGCCAATAAAAGATGATCGCTTTGCCCCAATATATGGAAGCGCTTCTATTCCACCGGACCAACTTGAATTCACCGCATCTATAGTTTTAAGTGCTATTTAGGAAATAATCGAACATGATTCCAAGCCGAATGATCAAACTGAAAAAGATATTGTTTTGTAAATGCGAGATTTTCTGGTACAAAGATCAGTGAAGCTTTTAGCTCATTTTAAAATGTTTCGTTTAATGAAAACGCTTATTCAAAACAAATCACCCATAATACTCTGAAAATCACTTTTGCTTACAGATGTTAATACTGTCAACTATTTCGCGGATAAAATGAGAATTCTAGCATTACCATAGGTGACATTACAATGTATTCTGTTCTCACGATCTTAATCGCATGGAATATATTTACTGCCCTGCCATGACCCATGCGCTGAAGGAAATAAAAGCGCACGAGTTACTTTTCGCGTGTTACTTTGCAAAATTGCAGCGCGAGAAAAAGAATCACGGCTACAAGCTGAATATCTCGTTTAGCGTTGTTTTAAGTAACATGCAGTAATTTTTGCTACGTTCATACTAATGAATAAAATAAAAGAGCGAAGGTCATGTTACTGAATCGGTTTGGAAGTGCTACCAGCCCGAATACTATTCCACAATCCCACGCAGTGTTTCTCTAGCGTCAGAAGACGCACATGAAATGCAAGGAAGCATTTGTATTTACCAAAAAACATAGTTTATGCGTTCATCACACTTCAAAAAATTTCTGAATAATCTTTAAAGTTTTCATTTCCTGTTTCGAAAGCATTCAAAAGTCTTCACATATTTCAGCTGTTACGGGAATTCAATCTGAAAAGTACAGAAGTTTCTTCATTACGGAAGGAGTGAAGTTTCGCAAAATCTGAAGAGTGGAATTTTTGCAATTTTTTAATTCATCAAACGGATTTCATCTACAGTAGCCTCCATATAATGCACTTGAAGCAAACAAATTTAACCGCGTGGAATGTTTCAATGACTTATACAAATTTTTTTCAAATATAAAAAATGCACACCTTTGAGATATTCCTGACTCCATTTGATGCCCTCTCAGACATAGAACAAAGAAATTACATGACCTAAAAATGAGATAAACAGTGCGTTTACGATTAAGTACACATGTTTTGATTAGATTTCAGGTCTATATGCTATACATTCACACTTTGCATTCGGCGCGCATCCGCATATTTTTCCTCGGATTTCTCGGAATACATTTTTATCATTACTGGCGCGAGTTACATTTAAAATCCGTAGGATAAGCCATATTGGATTTTGGATTAATTCTTAGTTTATTTTAGTATGTTTGACGTCTGTCTATATTTGTCTAGGTTCCGGATTTGCCCACAAGATATGACTCTTGGTTCGAAAGCCTCTCGACTCATTCAAGAATACGGCTCTATCATCCCTCATCCGTTCAGTCTTCCTGGTCCAGATTGGGGTTTTAGGCTTACACGGCCGACTTAACGTAACTTGTTATGATTATCCTTACGGCTTGCAGCGCCTGCAGATAAATCTAAGTTGTTGTGGAGGGAAAGGATTGAAATTCACATTCAAGTCTATTGTTAAGCATGGCAAATTTTCTTTCGTTAATCTGCGCCGTACAACTATTTGTCAGTGCAAAGCTACCATTTTCGCCATCAGTATCTAGCCGTCCCGACCTGTGACACGAATTCAATTTAACTGCGGTGAAATATCAGGTTTTCCGGAAAGTTTGTGCAGCTATACTCAAACTGCGTACTTGATTTATTTAGTTTATACCATCGTTTAGAGCGTGCCTTTTATTATGGTCCACCACATTTAACCTTAATTAAATGATTTCGTGCGTACAAAAAAATTAGATTTCATAACCAAGTCTGCCTTCACTTGAGAAATACCAGACATAAAGTTGTTTACTCTAAAAGAGTTTGAATGCCACCGAAGTCACAAAGGAGCTGGAAAGTGTTTATAAGGACTCTGCTCCATCGTACCGAGCCGTCACGAATTGGGTGACTGAGTTCAAAGATTTATTATGTGGCTCTGAAGATGCACAAAGAAGCCGCTAATTGACCACAAAGCACTGATGAGAACGTTGACACCGTGGAACATGTTGTGATGCGCGATTGATAAGTCTCTGTTCGCTCTGTAGCCAACGCATTGGACATTCCAAAAACCATAGTTCATGAGATCATGAGCCATCGCTTGAGTATGAATAAGATCTGCACATATGGTGTGCTCAAATCGGTAATCCCACTTCAACACACCACGTTAATAAAAGGTTATCAGGAGCAGCTGCAGGAAAGTAAAGCAAATATGGCCAACTTTCTCAGTCGAATTGTAATTGGAGTCAGGTCGTGGATCCAACATTTTGCCCGCTCAGCCAGCGGGAAGCCAAGGCCCGAAAGAAGCCAGCAGAAAAGACACTGACTCAATCCCATTAGCAGGGAATAGCTAGTAAGGTCTTGCTGACCATTTTCTGGGACAAAGGGGACGTACTTCTCACAGACTATCTGAGAGACGATCAACTATTCCTATTAGGCACCGCTTATCGGGCGACTGCATGCTGCCATCGTGAAGAAACTTCGTGCCAAAATTCGCCATGGGGGTTTTGTTTTTTCAAGACAAAGCGCCCGTTCATAAGTGCATTGTTGCATAGCCAGCCATTTGACAGCCGGGCTTCGTCGAATTGAACCACCCATTTTGTTCCCTGAATATTGCCCGTGATGACACCATATGTTCTCAAATTGGAAAAACTTCTTCGTGGCAAGAGTTTAGGCTCCGATGATGAAGTGATAGTGACTGTTAAGGGGTACTTGAGCGATCTTGATTTTCAAAAGGTACACAAAGTTAGCGCGATAATTTTTACCGTAAATGTACTGCAGTGAAGGTCAGTACGCTGAATAAATATAGCAAGTATTATCCTACGTTATTGTAGTACAAGAGTTGCACGAAACTTTTGGGAGAACCTGATATGTCAAGAATTCAGTGAGTAGGTCAAATATAACTTTTGCTAAACAACGCGCTAGCCGATTAACTGCAAGATATCGACGCAGAGATATTAATTACAAAAGTTCAACCATGGCTTAATTATTTCTAATCTTTTTAGAGTGAATGGCGGTCTATTTGAGAGCTATTCGAACACTGAGCTTACCAGATATAAGGAAAGAACTATAGATGATTTTCTTATATCACACTGGGAATTCTTATTATTTGTGTGATACAGATATCTTACTGAGGAAGTACATTAACTGATGAAGACGCTATCCAAATCAGACTTATTGTGAAAGGTTTTAAGAAATCCCTTGGCAAAAATCACGCACCACTGTCCTATCAGTCTACTCATATGGTGTTGATCTAACCGAGCAGCAATGGATAATAATGAGGACTTAACTTTGGTCCATTTATTCTTCCTCTCTGATATACTGTTGGCAGTATTTGCTATCTTTTCTTTAATTGGAAATGGATTCATTCTGACTCTGTTTGCTAGTCAGCCTTCTCTTCGGAAGAATGAAGGCATTTATCTTTTATCCGTGTTGTGTTTGGCCGACTTTATTCTGGCTCTCACTATTATTCCGTTCATAACACTTCTCATCATATATAGAGGTAATTTCAAAGATTATCTATTGAGTGCAGTACAATAGTAGATATGTTGCCTGGATCTTACTTCACTAACTCTCAGAGGCCGATTTACTAAGCCATTTCAGTTCTCACTATGCAGTGCTTAGTTTGCATTTTAATCACGCAATAGCACAGTTTACTGCGGCACACAGCTGTGGGGCTGAATACTCTGTGCTCTACCTTAAGTAGAACAAAACGTTCTCGAGCTGAATGTTGAGTGTAAAAATGATTTAATAAAACAGGACTCTGCTTCAGAATTCGGTTGGAAGTACGATTATTGAGATGTTTTCAATTATTTGTTAGCATCGCAAACGTTGACATCCTGTGTAAATGCGAACACTGGACAAAATCCTGTTTTCACACCAAATTTATAATAAAAGCATAGGCTGGAGCAAAAATTCAGCGGTTGATTGTGATGAAGGTTAGGCATCCTACCAAATTAGTACTGTAGACAACTGAACCTATTCTTCAGATGCGTACCCAAACTATCCAGCGACGCAGATGCTACTGTTCTCATTGCCGATTGTCATAGAGATCAAAATCAACTTAGTTCTCACCTTGGCAATTGCACTCGATCGCTTAACCGCCATTCAGTGGCCAATCGACTACAGGTTGAAGAAGAAAAGCCGATATGCAATCATTTCCTTTCTTGTTGGCACTTTATGGGCAGCTATAGATGTAGCATTTCTTTTTTCAACTACTACCATTCAAACAACGTCTGGCTGTGCAACCGCAGGTTCATTTTGCATTGCCCTAATTTATTTTCATTGAAAACTGTTTCCAAGCTGTACTCTGTCCACTTTAATAATTACACTTTCCAAACAGAACAGACCACTTTCCAAATCAAAAGGGACATTTTCCAGATCAGCTAGATTATTTGATAAATAAAATCAACATGAAAAACTGTTTTTTGGATTAAAGAGTGTTTTATTTGGTTTTGAAAGGGTTCTTATTAATGTAGAAATGGTATAAACATGAAACTCTATTGAAAAGATATAGTTATTAAAAAAAGATGTCATAGTGTTTAAAAATCTGTTCAGGATACGATACGATGTCCTCTTATAACCAAAAATACATGACTTCACAATGACATACTACTCACAGTAAATAATATAATTACTTTCCCTCTTGAGAAGTTGTTAGAAAACAACAAATAATAGACATCATATCACTGATTAACAGTAAAATGATACAATAATGATAATCTGATATGATATTCAATTAATGACATTTTTTTCCTTCACTCGTTGAGAACTAAGAAGGTGAAAGAATTGCTGCTTTTTCGAAGCATAACTAAATTTCATCAAATCTTATATTTTAATGTATATTCTCTGTCCCCGCCCTCTTGGCAAACTGTGAACTTTCATAATGATACAAATGGGCCGACATTAAAATCGTTTTCTAGGAAATATCAATAGACGCAATAATTGGAGCATATGCAGAAACTGCGGTTTATGCATTATTATTAGTTGAGGGCACATGCTAATTCTGATGCTGTCAAAGTCATTATTAATTTTTCTCTGCGCCTCGTAAGGATATGAAAGCGGTGTTATTCATTTCAATGATTCATAAAAGTTTCTGTGGAGCAAATGTTATTCAGATGCGTTATTTTTGCGCAAAGAGATTAGATGAGAAATTATTTCAAACATAGAGTATCTTTTGCTTCATTTCCAACCTTGCTCGAAGTCTGAAAGGGTCATTACACAAATCACACTCGCAATTGACTTCTTTTCCTTGTATACAATAGCCCTCGTCGTTATGACTGATACTAAGTATTTGCGTGAGCTGACGCAAAGCGGAAGCCGCTCTCATTTCTTCTGTTCTGTAGCTTGCTTCTGAGAAGAGAAAGTTGCATTTCCAATGAAAATGCGTTGTTTAGAGAAGGAAGCAACTTCACAAATAACTTGTAAACGCAGAAACAATTCACATCATTAGAGAGGTATAAAAACGTGTAGTTCCAAAAATAAACTGCTTCTTCGTTGCAGGTTGTTTTATGAGCCAAACCTTTCGCTTTTATTGGTGGACATCAAATATGTTCATAAGTTCAATTGCGATGGCTATAACAGTGATTATATTAATCAAACTACGGTGCATGCACAACACTCAACGAGAGGTACCTTCAGAGGCTGTAAAGAAGATGGTCTTGGTTCTATCTCACATTTTTGGTCTGATTGGCTTTAAAACTGTGAAAGTAGCTCCAGAAAACTTTAAGAACACTGCTCAAAGCAGACCAAACGAACAAGAGAGATTTCATCATGCAAGTTTAACTTTAACTTTCATCGTTAATGTTAGTAATCCTTCTATCTTTACGGCTACTTGAAAGAAAGAAGCATTTCGATCCTTTCGGTTGGTGGAATAATGAAGAGACCCCAAATTCAAATTATTCAAAAGGCAACCCGAGCGAATGACCGCTTTCGACGTGTCAGCCTCTCATCTATTTATTTAAATTTCCTGTATATGATTATAACACTTTTCAGGCGAACCGCGTCGCAGTTAACGTGCTACTGTGTTCTGGCTTTTGCATTTTGCTACCGAATATCTGTGCTAGCGTGAGCGAGTTGGTTGATGAGCCTATGTTCCAGTACACTGGACCGTTCGTCCCTGTCGGCCTAGTACTCTGCGGTTTTATCAACACTTTCATCTACGCGCTCAAGGTGGGGTTTTTTTGTTTGCCAGATAGTTTAATCGGACAGCTTAATACATAGCCAGATATCTGTTGCGCCCGTAACTAACGATTACTGTCATCAATATGATTATAACGCTTCATACTTATGCGGATCTGTTGGCTTCGATTTGGGAGGGTCCCCAAATTACGGTTGTTTTTGATGCGATTCCAAAATTGCAACCGAAACTGAAAGATATGGTTGAGTTGAGCGACTAAAGACGAAAAATGAACATGATAAGGGGGAAATCGAACCCACGATCGATGAATCGGGCCGCAACTGCTCTGACTATCGAACTATTCGTTCTTTCGCATTCATACCATAAGTAACTACAGGATTTTGAATATGATACAAACTTGCTAAAGCAATTAGTCAATTAGTGATAGATTTGGTCAAGGCTTCAGTTGCAATTCAGTGAATATATTTGGTTAAGTTAAAGTGAACGCAAATGCCCGCGAAATCTGAATACATTCCAAGCAAACTGCGCATAAACGTAGATTCCTGTCGATCAATTGAGTTTAGCATTGAAACAGCGAACTTTGCAAGAAATGGTGCCCATTCGCATTAATATGCGCCGTGATTTTTCTCCACTGGTGCCCTCAAATTTTACCTATAGAATAAGAGGCTGTAACCTATTTTAACTATTATATGTATCATTATGACTATTTATGTAAGGAACGCGAATAATTAATTAAAGGTTCCGGTTCAGGATCGTTAGTACCGGATACACATATTCTGTATAGTACAATTTTGGGGTATCATAAGAACATGAATCAGAACTGAATTTGGATGAAAAAATCCATAAAACCTGATCATTAAATGTAGCGTGGTGCATGGCAACTGGTCCTCTGTTGCTATGCAACACAAGTGCGAGAGCATCCTGTGTCATAAGTTTGTGGGCGGAGTTTCGTATTATCAACGAATTGTCGAAGCTTTCGCGGAAAAAATGAGATGCTTTTGTTCACTTTCATTATTCTAAGATTCTCCTATGCCAAAAGCTCATTTTGTGCTAACATTTTCAATAATTGGATTCCACCTTCAGCCACAAATAAAAAGTGCCCATAATGAAGTTTAAATCGCGCTCAGTATAGTATCTTGCGAGAATTCAAACAGTTTGTTTGGAATGTATTCAGGTTTCTTGGGCGTTTGCGTTCACTATGCGATTAAAAAGCAAACTTGACTTGGGGAGTAAAGAGAAAATATAGTTTACTATGATTTTTGGTTTCTTAGCTGAATCAATCGCATTAGAACATTATCAGATATTCTGTTCACTGCAAACTTTGACATGATAACAGTTGTGGTGTACTTTCTGTGACGTGCAAAGTGTTGTTTTCAGCACAAAGACATTCGCCATGCCATTAGGGTGTTCGGCGTTCGAAGAGTCAGCGTGTCTCGAAGGGAAATTAATGTTGATTTGATTTTCCCGCCAAGATTACACGATGTCGGCGACACGATTCCAGCTTTAGGTCTGCATGTATTGGATGCTGATGATCTAGAGCCCCACACCTTGCATCGAAATCCAGTTATCAATACCTGGAAGCAATTAAATGAATGGTTTATTTAAGTACAATTACTATGTGTAGTACTGAACTGTTTGACCACCAAAAACGGTCCTGCAAGACGAACTCGTTTGCGCCACCTTTCTCCAATCATAAGCCGATGGCCAACTCTTTAAGATGAAAGCGCCACTCCTCGATTATTAGCATACTTTGTATGTGCGCGATTTGCCATCACATTCTAATCAAGCTAATCGTTTTGCCTCAGCTTATGAAAGTGCTTCTATTGAACCGAACCGAGCTTGACCATCGCATCTGTACTTAAAAGGGGCAGTTTATTGAATAGTTGATTATGTTTCGAAGCTGAGTGGCCAAACTGCAAAGGATTTTCCTTCGTTAATGCGAGATGCTCTGGTACAAAACTCACTAAAGCTTTTAGCAAGATTTAAAAGCTTTTCTTTTATTAACAAGTCCTATTCAAGATAGACTTCTCACACAACCTTGAAAAATCAATTGCTTACAGAAGTAACATCATCTATTGCTATCACAGCTGCTAGCTATATCTCTCGCTGAATATTGTCTTAAGTAGAACGACGGACTTTTTGCTGTACTCTTATGTAACTGATGAATAAATGAAGAAAGCGAAGGTCATGTTATTGAATCGAATTGGAAGCATGTTTGACTGGAATACTATTTCTTAACCCCATGCAGTGTTTCCCTTGCGTCGGAAAGCGCATGCAAAATACAAAGAAGAGTTTAATTGTACCAAAACACGCAGTTTTACAGTCCATGTCTAAGTTCTAGAATTGCCGACCAGATATGATCCCTGGTCCGGGAGGTTTTCGACCCATTCGAGAATATGGTTCCAATATTCCTCATTCGTTCAGTCTCATGGGTTCAGAATTGGAATTAAGGCTCAGGCGGCCCACTCACTGTAAGGTGTTTTTATTATTCTTGATACCTGAAGTTCCCGCCGATTAATCAGTGTTGTTGCGAAGAGAGAGAAGTTTTCATCACATATCAAGTCTACAATGAGCCTGAGAAGTTATAGTTCAGTAATCTGCGACAGTACATCCCTTTATCGGTTCAAAATAACCTTCATCGCCGTCAGTTTCCTGCCACTTTGGGCTGTGACACGGATTTCAGTTTTATTACAGTAAAACATGTCGAGAATTCAACGAGCAGGTCCATAATAGCTATACAAAGTCACGCGCTGCCTGCTTAATCACAAGATATCGACGCAGAGATATTAATAACAAGAGATCAACCTTGACTTACTCATTTCTAATCTGTTATGGAGTGAACACCGACGTATTTAAGAGATATGCTCTCGCTGAGCTTGCTAAATAAAGCCAGCAAGCTAGTGACGAATTTCTTATGCCATGATGTGAATTATCTAGTTCGCGAGACGTCAAAGTCCAATTGAAAGAGTTCATAAACTGTTGAAGATGCTGTTCAAATCATCTTTATTGTGAAAGATTCCGAGAAATCTCTTGGCAAACACATGCTAGTCACGTGCCATAGTCCTATTAATCAATTAGTTTGAAGTTGATCAAATCCAGCAGAGATGGCTAATATATTGAACTTTAACTTTGCCCAACTATTCCTTGTCTTTGATATATCGTTGGCAGTTTTTGCGTTTTGTTCCTTAATTGGAAATGGATTCATTCTGACTGTGATTGCAAGCCGGCCTTCTCTCTGGAAGAATGAAGGCATTTATCTTTTATCCGCATTGTCTTTGGCCGACTTTATCCTCGCTCTCACCATTATCCCGTTCATTACGCTTCTCATCTCACATTGGGGTAATGTCAGCGATTGTTTATTGAGTGCTCTACAGAAAGTGTCTATGAAACTTGGGATCCATTTCACTGACTCTCAGAGGCCTAAACCATCTCAGTTCTCAGTAAGCAATGCTCAGTATATTTATCATTCAGTTGCTCATTTTTAAGTGGCACAGAGCTGTTGAGCTGAACACTCTTCTTTACAATAAGTTGAACAAAACGTTGTTGAACAGAATATTGACTGCAGAAAGAATTTGGTAAAACAGGACGTATACTTTAGAACTCGATCGGAATTCTGATTACTAAGGTGTCTTCAGTTACCCGTTATCAAATGAAACAATAACATGCTGTATTACTGTGTGAATGGGGGCACAATCCTATTTGCACAGCAAATTTGCAATATAAACATAGGCTGGAGGAAAATGTTTATCTTTCAATTGTAAAGAGGTTCTTTTCCGAAAATCAACTGAACACAACAGCATCTAGTTTTCAGACGCATACCCAAACTATCCAGCGACGCAGATCCTACTGTTCTCATTGCCGATTATCATAGAGATTAAAATCAACTTAGTGCTTACCGTGGCTATTGCACTCGATCGCTTCACCGCCATTCAGTGGCCCATCCACTACAAGCTGAAGAAGAAGGGTCGATATGCAGTCATGTTTTTTCTTGTTGGCACTTTGTGGGCAGTTTTAGATGTAGCATTTCTTTTTTCGACTACGACGATTCAACCGACACCTGGCTGTGCAACCGCTGGTTCGTTTTACTTCTCCCTATTATTTATTTGCTTGCAATGACAGACTGTGACTATTAGTGAGAGTTGACACCAAGAGAAAGCCGCTCTCGTTACTTCCTTTCTGTAATCTGTTTTTGCGAAGATTTAGCCGTACTTTAAATGAAATAACGCCATTTGGACGAGGGATCCGAAAACCTTTAAACGCAGAAATATCATTAAAAGTTATTGAGACATGAAAAACTAGTTACTTGGCAAATATAAGCTGTTTTCTCATTTCAGGTTGTTTTATGAGCAAAATATTTCGCTCTTATTGGTGCGTATCAAACGTGTTCATAAGTTCAATTGCAATGGTTGTAACCGTGCTTATATTGATCAAACTTCGGTGCATGCACAACGCTCAACTGGAAGAATCTTCAGAGGTTCTGAAGAAGATGATGTTGTTTCTATCTCACATTTTTGGTCTGATTGGCCTGAAAAATGAGCAAGGAACGACTACAGACATTATGAACATTGCTCGAAGCAGCGATTACGAACAAGAAAAGTTTCAGCGCGTAAGTTTACCTTTAACTTGCGGCGTGAATATAACTAACCTTCGTACTATTACGCTTACTAATTAAAGAAAAGCGTTTCTACCCTTATGCTTACTAAAACCGTATAACGAAGAAAGCAGAAATTGAAATTATACAGAAGTCAACCCGAACGAATGGCAGCGTTTGACGTTGCAACCTCTCGTTGAGTTGTTTCTATTTCCTGCATATGATGAGAAAAATTTTCAGGCGAACCGCGTTGCATTAAGCGTGCTGTTGTGTTCCGGCTTTTGCATTTTGCTGCCGAATATGTGTGCTGGCGTTGGTGAGTTACTTGGCGTGCTTATGTTTCAGTACACTGGACCCTTAGTACCCATCGGTCTCGTACTCTGCGGTTTCATCAACACTTTCATCTACGCGCTAAAGGTAGAGTTTCTTTGTTTGCCAGATAGTTTAATCGGACAGCTTAATACATAACCATATGTCTGTTCCGCCTGTAACTAACGATTACTGTCACCAACATGATTATAACGCTTCATACTTATAAAGGATCTGTTGGCTTCGATTTGGGAGGGTCCCCAAATTACGGTTGTTATTGATGCGATTCTAAAATTACAATTGGAACTAAAAGATATGGTCGAGCTGAGAGACTGAAGACGAATAGTGAACATGATAAGGGGAAAATCAAACCCATAATTTATATCATGGGTGACAACTGCGCTGGTCACTACTCGTCCTTCCGCATTCATACCATAAGTGCCTATAGGATTTTGAGTACAGGACGAACTTTTTACATAGATTAGTCAATTTATGATAAATTTGAGCAAGACTTCGGTTGCAATTCGATGGATATAATTGATAAAGATAGGAGTTAGAAGCAAACTTGACTTGGGGAGTAAAGATAGTCTAATTTGCTGATATTATGGGTATCGTAGCTGATTCAATCGCAGTAGAACTGTAAGATATCCATACTGTTCACTACAAACTTAGACACGATAACAGTTGCGATGCACTTTTCTGGCTTGCAAATTTTTGCTTTCAGCACAAGGATATTCGCCATGCCATTAGGGTGTTCGGCGTTCGAACAGTCAGCGTGTCTCGAACGGAATCTAATGCTGGCTTGCATTTCCCACCGGGCGTCGCAGGCGCCGGTTACATGATTCAAGCTTTGCGTCTGCAGCAACTGGATGGTGTAGATGTCATGCCCCAGAACTTGAATCAGAATCGAACAAGCGTCACCTCTGATCAAATAACTGAATGGTTTATTTAAGTTCGGATGTGCAATTTTGATTGAGAATAAATAATGAAAGGAAATAGAATATGTACTCGCTACGTATAGGCACAGTATATTGGATTTTAAGATATGCTTCATAGAGTTGTTTTAATTACCGCTATTCTCGGAAATGCGGTGATTGGCTAATCGTAACAAGGATATGCCTAATACTCCCGCGAACGCACAACTGAGCAGGTGGCACACTTGCCACAATTGCGATCACAGTGGTCGCAATCACGCCAGTTTCATCAAACACATCCAGAGAGGGCTTCATTTTCCAGTTGCGAGGACATCGTAATTTTTCTTGTGACGCACACTATGTCAAAAATGAAGTAAAAAACCTAAATGATTAGAGATATTAGAAAAGAACACATTCGTATTCATAAATTATTTGTTTCGTCCCCGATCTCACAGTCAGCCGATGCAAAACCGATGATGTCATTTGAATAATAAATCATTAGTGATACTACAAAATCTGCTGTTCTATGCGCCGACATGGAATTACTTCCAAATGGAGCATATTGATAGATTACGGCTTTGCTGTTAAGTATCCCAAAGTACTTGCAAATGCGATTGTAACAGAATGAGTCAGATGATCAAACCTGGCAGCTCACAGAGTAGGTTACCTGAAACCAGCTTTGGAATCAATCGCTCCTAAACCGGCCTTTGTGGGAGTGATGCAGCTGATTTTGCAGAGGTTTGGAGAATTATTTGATACAAAATACCAATCTTTATCAATCTGTTTTTGCTTCGTTGAAGTCTTATCGTGTTTAAATAAATGATGTCATTCGCTGGTACTTGTGGAATATTTCACTTTTTAACGATGATCAAAGATTGATTGAAAATGTCATATCATACGGGATAGTGGGAAAGAATACTGAGAGGGCAGCGAGAATCTTCAAGTGAGGCGCAAAGAAAAAGTATCATAAATTGTATGAAAACCTCAGTCTGCTTCAAGCGAAGACGAATATCAGCGTTTCCAAAAAAGGCCAGAGAGCTCAACAAATCCTCGTGGGTTTTGGTTTATGAAGCGCTCGATCATTGAAATCCGAGGTTTGCTAACTGAGTATTACATTTCTGCCATAATAAACTCACACTAAAGATATGAGACGCAACCAACTTATCTCAGTTCTCAGCGATTGTGCATGACAAAAATAGCCCTCTCTATCTTAGTCACAAATTGGAAGCTATATGGGTTTGTGCAAACTCTTCTTCCGTCGCATAGACATTGCTAGCTGTATAGTTTCCGAAATCAACGTGTGAAAATGTTTTTTCGCACGTTGAAAATTTTTATCTAAGCCATATTGATGATCATTTTTCATTGTTATATCATCCTTACAGCTCTCCGCTATGATGTCAGGTGACGTGCAATGACGTGAAAACTCTTAAAACTGAAACTTCCATCTTATTTCCCTTCTAAAGAGTATATAATACCTGTTGAATCATCAACACTGCCTAAACGTCATTCTAAACGATACATAGAGAAGCTTTCCGTGGACATAATCTCCTTATTGGCCGACTTAGCGAAGTTTCAGTCAAAATGAACTCATGATGGAGCGCAAATACAGGATAATTGAATTTTATAATCTCGCGTATTGGTGAAGGATATGCATTAATTCAACAAAATCATATAACTACTTTGATTACTTAAACCGTCAAAATAGATTGAGAATATTGACATCATATCCATGCTTTGATCTTTCTCTTATTTAAGCTGCGTTACTAGTAGTGTTCTTTCAGAAGACTTTTCTTTCTCCCCGAACGATATGGACATCATAGAGATAGCGACATCGTCGGCTTCTTGCCTTGGAAATTTCGTCACAATGACGCTTATCATATGCTGCAAATTGCTAGACAAGGATAGAAACCTGTACTTGATCGGAGCACTATCAACCACACATTTCCTGATAGCTGCTCTTTCTTTGACTCTTAAACTACTCGACACTTTCTTACGTAAGTAAACTTTTAAAATATCATTCATTGCAAATGTGAATCTAAAATTTTGTTCCAAAGAAAAGTCCTCAGGAGCGCTTTAGTTCATTGCAAAACTGAGTAAAAACGATTCCGCGGTGTGTCGTAAGGTGTATAGTGTCTGTGGCGGGGGCTATCACACCTCTTCAAAGAGGGGCTGATAATTTGAACTCTTCAATTGCTGAGGGTAGCAGGAATTCAATCGCAAAGGAGAAGTATACCATTTTTTAAGTAAATGAATTGGACGACTTTTTTTGCAGTAAAGATAGCCAGTTGCATGATGATACTGTGATCCAGACCGGTATTCACATGGGGAAGAAAATGGTTCCACCCTCACGAGGAGGACACACTTCCCCAGCCATTGACCAATGCCCGTCTTTGAATGCACTTTGTGCTTCATTGACCTGAAATTCTCTAGGGTAATAAAAATGTATTTCAAGCATCTTTATATTGCATTCAGTCAGGTCGGTACTGAATCTGTTGTACAGTACTTAATTGCACAGTATTACTGAATGAGTATCGCATATAATTTTGACCTAATTCGACATGATGGTATTTATGATATGTCATCCATGTTTGCGACCATTTTCCAAAAACTAATATGATTGCAAAATGCGTTCACATCCAAACATTTCACCTTGACATTTGTTTTATGTAATTGGCCCCTGAAGATGCTAAGGCTCTCGCTGCAGCCAAACAAGTGCGTATTCCGTACTGTCCCGTCTGCTTCTGCTTCGGCTACTACGTCATGTAAAGCGTTAAAGATCATTCAAATATATCCGGAATCTGGCCCAAGCTCGTCATTCGATAACTAAGAATACATAACTTTTTCTTTCACTTCTTTCCTACAAAATCTCAAATCGTTTGAAGTGCCCTCGACGCTTAATGTCTGATTAGAGATGAACAGCGCATGGCGTTTCACACATCAAAGTTAGCGACTAATTTTTTTCATTCTGTAGAATCACTTATTTGATACTTTTTCGTCACTGAATTAATCCAATTGGAATGCTAAAAACTAGTTATGAGCACATTTATCTCTTGAAGCGCAATAAATAGCAACCGTCATAGTGGCGCAGTATGTCATATTTCAGTCAGAATATATGCGATTCTCGCGTTCTGCGAGGAGGGGGCGTATTTCCGCGTATTTATTTCACGAACGATGAGTCACTTAAGTCTGATTAAGTAAGTATCATATTTGATCCATAATATCTTGCATCATAGCTATGAGATGCAGCCAACATATCTCTCAGATCGTAATGTCTACTGAACTTTGATGACATAGGTCACTTTACATTTCTAACCACTCTATTGGCTTTGACATGGCTTCTTCAGGAGGCACTATTTCAACGAATTTTAGTTCATTAAAAAGTCTGTTAACCAAAAGTTTAAATGAATAAATGAATTTCAGATACATCATGTGACAACATTTTTGCCCTACCTTTTGTTACTGGAATCAAATTACACTCTGTGATGATAATTGCGCTCGCCTGGAACCAAATTTCTTCTCTATACTGGCCAGCGCGACACAGAATGAGTAACAAAGCAATCTATGCCCTTATTTGGTTTTCTTTTGGACTTATATGGGCCCTGCTTGAGCAGGCATTTCATTTATGGACAAACTATTACAGCAAAACAGACTCCTCACTAGGAAAGAACTCTATCAAACAAAACTTTCAAGTTTACTCAGTGGTTTCTGACATTTTCATCAACGTTTTAACTTTGTTCATGATCCTTGCGGTTTCCTTCATAATTTCTGGACTAAAGTACATTCATCCAGTGCAATCATTTATACCGATCAGAAATGTTGACGTGGAAAACACGATTCAGGTTTGTGCTTCGTGTGTTAAGGCATATTTTCTGTGCGTCTTTGAATAATGCTAACTAAAGCATAGTAAAGAGTCACGAAGTTGCATAATTTTGTATATTTAGAGAGCAATACGTAGCTTAAGCAGGATGAAGAAACACTAATTTTATATATATATAATTCAGGTGCAATATTTTTCTGATATTGCACCTTCATTTGGTCAACAGTTCTTAAAATTTTGATCTACTTAAATAATAATCTGGCAGTTTTAAAATGATTCATCATCCTTTGAAAATCTAATCTGTGGCCATAGCAGGGTTTCAGAAAATTTCGGAAAATATTTTAAAGCGATATCGAAAAGTGGGATGTGTGCACACATTGACAAACTGACTATTAACAAGATGCCGGTGCTTGCGCGGGCAAGAATAACTAATAAATAGAGTTCTAACGAGGGCGAAAAATTTCCTGTCCCTCTTCCCGGCCCAAAATGTAATTTCCCATTCGCCAAATTCATCGTCGTCGAAATTCTGATTCTTTAAATGAGAAATTAGCGGAACATGCCATGACCTCAGTTCATTTTGTGAATAATGTGAGCGCGCAGTAAAGACTACATGATTAAGTAACTTTGATATTTACAATCTTCAAAGGTCTCGTCCTCAAATCTGGCTCTTATCCCGTTCCCGAAATTTTAAAATATCCGTTCCCGTTACGGCCCCACTGAGTAACAAAGCTAATTTACTCATTTCATTTAGATGACCCATATCACCGTTCGCATTCTTCTCTGCTCTGGCTTGTGTATATTTCTTCCCGGTTGTTTTGCCGTATGCAAACAACTGTTCAACATTTTGAAATGCGTTAACGATGGCCCGTTCATTTCCATCGGTCTCTTTTTGAGCGGTTGTAGCCACTCAGTCATTGTCATACGGAAGCACAGAAAAATTCGGAGGAGCTTGACAAATATTAAAAATGAATGGGCTTGCTGCCGCAAGAATCTTACTCCGTCCTGCTCAATATCAGATATAAGCAGCCAACGGAGCCAATCAATTATCCCGAGTAGTCCTTTTCATCTTTCACCAAGGCTCCCAAGAATTATCATATCCCAGGACGTAGCACAATTTACCGACTCTCTTGAAGAAGAATCAATGGATGGCGATAATGTGACATTTGAATCTCTGAAGCATATTCAAGTATTTATGCGAGAAATGACATCAATAATAGTAGGACAACAGCGCCGCTTCAATCCGCTGTTGCTCTCTGCTCACTACGAACCAACGCACTAACAGCGCGCGCTTTACTTACCAATATTGTTGTCTGTATCGAAGTTGGAGTTCTTCTCGTAGTTTGTTCTTGTATAAAAAATTGATTGAACCAGTAATTTTTGAAGAATTTTTTGCGTAATGTATACCATGCTTAAACTTGACAAAGTCATAGCAAAAATGCAAAATGTTATTGTGCACCTTTTCAGCTGCAAAGTGTCAAAGAAAATATCGAATTACACTTAGAGCGCGCAATATCGCTGTGTTATCCAACTGTTTTCTCAAATGGCAGAAACCAAAATTGTCAAAAGCTCCTAAAAATTCCCTGCCTTAACATGTCCCTTCGGGATCAAAACTTATTTTCGCATTACTGACATGTAAAGTTTGTTCATGTGATAGGAGCGCACACCCGAAAGAGGAGCTTTGAAATATATTTGTTTTTGCAGTGGGCTAATTTAAGGCTGTCAAAGAACTCTAATGTTTACTTCAATTTTTTCTTATTGTATACCACCGCACAATATGGAAAAATCAATTTTTTTTTTCGCGCAATCAATTTTCCTTCATAGTGCGACTATGACTCATCGGCTTCTGTATCGTCAATTAAGTTAAAAACTGAATGAGAAAACAGAGCTTTGTTCTCTAATTACGACATCGCACTAAGTCCACATGATTTAAGCGACTCTAGCGGCCTTTATAATTAGAAACTGAGGATAGAACGTGCTCAGCTGCTTCTCTAGTAATCACTGTTAACTGAAAGGGGGATTTGAAAGTTCTAGAATGATTGCAGAGCTCAGTTGTAAATCCATTACTTTATTAGAACCGCTGCTCCTTCATTCTTAATAACGGAGTAATTAAAAGAGAATCGGATAGGACAAACTTATTTCATTAAGGTACGCAGTGTCGATTTTGTTGTGTAATGTATTCCTCGTTCTCAATAATTCTTCTTGCACTCCTTTTGGCAGTTCTGTCCACGAGTGGCAATGGATTCATTTTTATATTGTTTCTAACACAAACAACACTACGCAAAAATGGTGATGTTTATCTGATAGTAATGCTATCTCTCGCTAATTGCTTTCTTGCCGCTACAATAATGCCGCTTACTGTCATGCTGCTGTTAAAGAATGGTAAGTAGGTTTCTGTCATTCAAGAAGAGAAGCGTCCTAATAAAGTACAAGCCTTTCTCCCTATTTTCATAGCCCCTTTTATAACAGATTCTTTGCGATTAAATCTGACGAAAAGTAAAGTGGTTTGAAGCTTGAAAAAGTAAAGATGTTTGCGGTGTACAGATCCCCATATCAATTAATCTCGCCATCAGCACATCAATATTGTATTGATATTATTTTCCACTATCGGTTAGAATACCAAAACCAGGCAAATGTATCACGATTATGAAATAACATGCAATATCAAGATTCCAGATTTACCCTAAGGACATATCTTTAGTCCCTAATTGCCGTTTATGATTATTCGTATTGAAACATGAATCAACGTTATCTGCGGCAGTTATGTAGGCTAGAAATTCATATCAACGGGAGCATGAATGCCGCGTAGTTCAAGATCGGCCGCCAGTTCAGATTATTTCAATCTCTCTCACTTCGTAGAATTTCATGAGCTTATTTTACTAAAAACAGGTACAGAAACCTAGCATAATTTGGCTGCATCTCACGCCTTTGACTCAAGCTATATATCTGAAATAGGACATTCAGCGACTTTCAAAAAATGAAAGTTACTAGTAATTTATCAACTTCGACAACTGATTTTCTTTCTGTCGCTTTGAACTTGTCACATGACTCCATTAACTTTTCGATCGGAATCAGTGGTATATCGTGTACGTATCATTGCACTAACTAAGCGAGAGTGAAATATGGCTCAGGTGTTTTCCGACAAAATTTATTTAATCAAAGTTTTTAGGAGAAAATATGACTTCTTCCAGCGAAATAACGATTTATTTCTTCCTTCCGATGAGTGCTGGAATAAAATTACACTCAATTATAATTTTGGCGATCGCTTGGGACCGCCTCACGGCCGTCCAGTGGCCGCTTGGTCACAAAATGATTAACAAGAAGAAATGCGCTTTGGCAAGCTTTTTACTCGGCTTTGCATGGGCTGCAAGCGATGCCGCATTTTACTTAACATACAGAACCACTGAAAAAGAGGAGAACTGCACAGATACCGGTAAGACATGGGCAAGAAACGAATGGCGAGAGAACCAGTAAAACAAGTTAACTATTTTACCACCCATTGTTGGAGAATTAGCACTACTGTAAGAGATCGAATGAGGTAGTCTCTTGCAGTAGACTTTCAGCTCAGAGAGGTTTGAAATACTGAAGACTTTATGTAAAATTGAGCCTGCATTGTAGTGGTTGGGCAGTTTCTAAAATAATGACTCCTTCAGTACAATTTGGAATCCGAATTCTCAAAATTATGGTTTCTTACAACACGATTTCGACGACGAATCCAAAATTACATATCTTTTTATGCCATTCCTATTGCAGAGCCCAACTGACAATATTGCAATTGGAATTTTCCCAACTAAATCTGCTAGCTCAATTTGAAAATAATTTCCGGAAAACACTAGTCATTAAGGGAACAAAATTTGCCTAAATATAACTCTCCTTCCTTTCTAGAAACTTTGCAGCAATGTGCGAGAAGTTTTTGCTCATGTCCGTTGCAGAATGCTTCATGGACGATTTGTATCGTCATTACTGGACGCTTTCCAACGTAGCCATTCATGCTTGTTCCTTGATAATGGCGATCTTCGTCGTCATCAAGATTCGAACCATGCGAATCGTACATCCGTCAGATGTATTCGCGTCAGATGCCGACTTTGAAATGGGCCATTTTCGACATGTACGTAGTGTAATATTTTACATTTGTAATGAGTATTTCATATAGTCGAGGGTGGCATTGGAAGCTTCTAAAACATACTCGTGGCAAATTCTCAGACACATATACATATTCAGGAACAAGATTTTGCGCAATTCACCGCGCTGGTTTTAAATTTACCACATGCAGTAGGTTGTCCTAAAAGTTAATGCACACTTAGTAGCCCTAAAACACTCTTTATTCGTTCTTGTCGAACTCGTTCAGAGCTGCAGACTGAGATCTTTGACGTTTGTCGCCAGAGGGCTTTATTTCTTCATCAGTTTGCGCTAACCTTGAAAAGATCCGTGTGAACTTATCTCGAACGATTTATCTGAGAATAATAGCGATTACACTAAGCTTGCCATGAATAGGTACATTAGAAAGATCAAATAAAGGCATCAGTGATTAAGGCTAACTTAATTATGGATATTGCAATGATATTTGCAGTGCAAATTACCTTCCGTGCCTACTCTCTGATTTGATTTCAGATGAATCGAATTGCTATTGCATTGATCTTTTGCGCTGGAATTTCTATCATTCCTAGCATCTGCTTTTTACGTCTTCGAAAACTGTTCGACACTGGTTCTTTCGAGAAAATCTTGAGTCCGCTGGATGCAGTCACATATGGGCTGTTGCTATGCGGCTTAATTAACGCATTAATAATTGGACTAAAACATCAATCCGTTCGGAGTGCGATCAATCAGATGACAATGAGAACAAGGACGATATCACGAACGGGATCCGAGACAGGACTCAGATTACCCACCATCACCGTATCGATGCTTGGAGTCGACGACGAGCCCGCCGTCCGCCTTCCATCTGTCGGTTCTCCTCAAGGTACGCTGAATTATACCGATTTACAAAGAAACATATCCGCGGGTCTGTTTCACTAAAGCTCAACCTCTAATATCTGAGAAATACAGACTAAATGTCATGTGTTCATCTGTATCTGACTCTGCATCATAGCAATATAGTCAACTTTACCAAAACTTTTGTGGCAAGCTTTAGTGAAAAAACCATGAAGATTCAAGGAAGAATTAACCATTTCAGGTGCCTCATTTTTCAATCGAAATGAGCAATTACCCATTTTGCATCCATATACCGGCACAGTGCTCCAGTCTTCGCGCTATCTTGGTGTTCACCAAACGGTCGAACGCTTTGGAAGGGAGCCGTCTCCATTTATTTCGCTCGTGCAAGAACGAATGATATAACAAACTCAGTTTGCTTCGATATGGATCAAAGTTAATTGAAGGAAATGTGATTATGCAGAAACTCTTGTTACTGTATATCTTCTCTTCTTCGAAGGAAGTTTGCTGCGATTAACGCTGTACAATCAAGTGCGGTTCTTTCCTTAGCGCGAAATTACTTAGCGAAACACCTTAATCATATTCGAAGGAAGATTAAGTTCCTAAATTTACACATACAATCGCAGCAATTTGATTGTCAATATTTCCATTGAAGGAAACACACATGTTTCATGTTTAAAAAGCATCACATACGTTCTGCATGTAGTGCAATAACTGATGAAACAGTTGGGTCTCATTCATGATAACTGTTTTCATGTATTCGTAATGCGTTTTCCGACAAAAAACGACTACAAAATCTGTAACGGTTAATCTGGGCCTTGACATGAGTTTCGCTGCAGCATAGACAAACCTACGACTTAAAATATGGAAAACCGCCGATTTTGGTTAAATTCTATCGGCGATATCGTACAGGGGAGGGCAAAACCGCAGCTTAAGACTCAGTTCATGCCCACTCAGCTATTATCATTGGGATCATTCAACCAGCGGAGGTACTTCAAAAAGGATTCCGTTTTCATACGGGCTCTTTTTGAGTGTGTAATCATTGCCTGTATGATGCTGTTAGTCAAATAATTCCCACCAATCTGTGCCGCACGCATCATTTACTAATCTATTTTTTCTCAATTGAATAAGGATTCGCATTGTCATTACTACGTGTTCGTTTGATCTTTGACGTCGCGTTCAGCTGAATTGAACGACTTGGATTTATACCTCTACTTAATTTCAATATAGCGATGCGACGTAATTAATTAGAATTCGGCTAAAGTAGATAACTATAGATCAATCTCTGTGAAAGATACAAAGGTTGAGAGCAAACTTTAGTGTTGACTAGAGCGCAAACAAGGCTAGAACGATATTAACAGATCGAAAAGATCAGCAGTATGACGGCAAGAATGCTGTTGACCTTTAGCGGCGAGTAACTTTGAAATCTTATCAGACCTGCTCGTTATCGCATTTACAATAATCAATTAAAAACACATTATTCAATAGCTACAATACAGCTTGTGCTTGTTCTGTTTACGTATTGCAATATCTTGAACACAAATAATATTGAAATATGCTTTATAAAAGTAACACAGGAATGACATTCAAGATGAGTAGTGCGCTCGTGAGGGAGAAGGGGGATGCAATGAATTTGGTACTGTGGAAGTCTATGGTCGGCGTAGCTTTTGGAAAAGGAAACAGACGAATGAATCTCGACAGCGCTCGAGCTTACCATCTTAACAATAGACAGCATTGTACTAACCAGTAAACAGCAAGCCCTTCATTTAATGTTACGGAATGCTCGAGAGTAGAGAACTGCACGACAGTTGGTAAACAAGCAATAGCAGAGCCGCAATAAAATATCGAAGTGGTAGGGTTTTGTTTCACTAATTTGCAGTCGCTGATACACTATTGCCACTTTAATAAGAGTACCTCCACTTCTCAATGAAAAATTTCTTAGTCAAATCATAAATAGTGTCCTCTTTGAATGGAAAGTGACCTGTTTGATTTGAAACGTGTCTTTGGTAAAGATGAAATGGTATATATGCTAGCTGTGAGTTGCGGTGTAGCAGATTTCTCTAATTATAGTAGCTTTGAGCTCAGTATAACAATTTTAAACCTTTTATCAGTGAGCCGCATTCAAGATATCTCATGTTTCAATGATTGCAGTTTCATGAAAAGAGTCCAGGTAGCGAACAGCGACAAACAAAGAGAACGGCTCTTTAGAATCTAAAGAAAGATCAGGCTTTTATATTAATCGAGGTAACATACTTCATCTTCTTAGAATTTCCTTTTCATTAGTATATCATATATATTACGTTTCTATTTCCATTAGCTTCTTTTATGCGCCTAACCGAGCCACTCGAATAATAGCAATAACACCAAGCTACATTCACTCTCAGCCGCAGTATACCATTTCCACTTCAATAAAGATATTTTTGTAGAGATTTGTCTGGATATGTCTACTCTAATGTACAAAATATCCCTATCGAAGTGAAAACGGATTAAATCTAGACGAGTGGTGCAGGTATAATACAGAATGCACAATGCACAGCATAACAGACAGTTGACTTGTTCAGTTAGCCAAACGCAATGCGGACCGAAGAGGCTCGCCTCGTCACATCTGCAACGGTAACTTGACTTTTTTCTTTGATCGGCAAACAGCTGCAAAACATCTGACGGAAACATTCCCGAATTGTCGCCGAAAAAATTAGCAAAGCATAAGGATTGACAGCTGCGTACATGTAACTTCCAACATCGTGAATCACCCAAAACGTTTCCACCGATGGAAAGTTAGCGCGAAAAAGGTGCCACGAAAGCTGATATATATAGAAGTTGATCAAAATTATGAACAACCCGAAGCTGCCAATGAAACCTGCGATCGCCATTTTTAGTGCGATTTTTTCCAATTTTGTAAATGGCTGCTTCGACGTACACTGAAAAAAGTTTGCGATCATTAAGCTGATAAAGGGATCATATTAGAACTGAGATCATATTTGTGACAACAATTGTTAGACATAAATGATATGATTTGATATGATATTATCTGCTATGTGTTCTGTCAAATACGGCTTCCTCCCAGGGTATGCAAGAATAGAAAACAGATTTATCCTTCTTTAAATCCCCACATATTATTAAATGTGACATACGCGTGTACTACGTACGTCACTGCACATGAGGCTATCATTACTAAAAGAATCGTGCTAAGTAGGAAACCCGATGCTTCTATTCAAAGAAAAAATCAGAAAGTGATATTTGGGAAAATCAGTCACATTCTCTGGTGAATGTTGTAAAAAAGTAAAAGAAATTAAAACCTTGATGAAACAAAATCTCTGTCGCTTCCTTTTCCGTGAAGCACTCCTAGCAACCTGATTAATATCCAAATCGTCCATAAAATTTAAACTAATTTAATCGCCTTTTCTATCATAATGACTTCAATAGTTTTATGAAAACAGTTTACACGGATTCAATTCAAGAAAATACTTTACTTTCTCTCATACTCCAAGGTGTTGACCGCTCTGCGGAAGTAAGAAGGTAATTTCCCTACTCGATTGCGCTACGTCAGATTATATTTAGAGTTTGCAATAAGCGATACCATGCTTATCACTTACTTTTTTTGCTACTGCTTTTAAAAACAAAATGGAGTAGAGCAGGAACATTGAAAGAGCAAGAATCCCACCATAAACACCATTGACAACCATACTGTATAGGCCAAATAAATTCGCATCGTTCCACTGAAGTAAAGTTGTGCCATTATCAATAACAACCCTAAATTCGAAGTAGCTATGGAAGAGCGGAGCGACAAACACCAATGCTACTAGCCATTGTAGGATAATTAAATTTCTGGCTGTTTTATCGTTCCAAATCTGAAATATGCTCACATTTGAGGGCGAGAAGCAGGAGAAGGTAAGATGGATGTTATTTACATAATAATGCGGCAAAAGTACAATTGAAGTCAAATTCAGCGTCGAGCGTACGAAAACTGAGTAAATAATGTAGCTGAACCACCACATGTACTGAAATAAAATACTTTTTCTTCAACTAGTTTTCAGATGTGCTAATTTATTTATGTCGTACTTTTTCTCAGAGCCATTTAATAAAACTAAATGGATTAGGCAAAACTAAGTACTTCAGATATCTGTTTTATTTAGTTGATTAAGTGATTATTTAAAACACCCAACGCTGGTCAAATATCATGATGATGAAGAGTTAAAGCAAACCATCTAGTTTACAGAGCCGGGATAAGAGGTACATGATACTGACGGTATCAGTCTCTCAGACTAGCTGCTAAATAGTCACAGCTTTTTGCGACCGCCGATAGCAAAAACTTTGGTTACCGTCCCCTTGGATGGTGCGTAAATTGCTATTTTACTAGCGCTCAGCAGAATACTGTCCGATCTACAAGATTTGCTATATTACTTATAGTTAATCGTCAAAAATTGAGTACAACGAAATATACTACAATTAAAATAGCATTTAACTTTGCATTATGCGGCAGTCCTCAGCAGCAATAAAATACGCACTGCTATTTCCAACATGAAATTAATTCTATAACAGATATTCTGAAGACAAACATCAATCCTCTGCATTATAAATAACGATATCCAGAAATATGAACAACTTTTGGTTAGAGTCTGCTTATTTATCTCAGATAATGGCACTCTCCTTACGCTGGTGGTATATAAGCGTTAAACGCATACTTCAAATACTTCTAGATTCTGCACACCAAAGCAAAATAAATAATGCATTCTTGATGATCGTATGATACTGTCAGCTAACATAAACGAAAGTATTAAAGTAACTCGAAGCAACATACCTTTCCATGCTTCATTGGAACCGCATATGCTGTAAAACGGTTGACGGCTACAAGGAAAACGCCAAAATGCTGCGCTGATGACAAACCAAACAAGCAGATATTTGAAATTCGCGCCGACAAACCTCCCATTTGTGCGGAAACTTGAGGAAACAGACTAGCGTTTGTAAATAAGAGCATGAGTAAAAGGTGGACAATTTGACATATATCGGCCACACCAACACTGAATACTAGCTTGAAGAAGGGCTGTCGTAGCGTTTCATGTTTTCTATTTCTGTATAACACAAAGAGCAGCATAACGTAAAATGGAATGGTTAGAAGCAGAATTACATTCCAAATGCAAGTAAATATTGAAAGCGACATTGCAGTATTATTTGAAACTTTTTGAATACGAAGGTCAAATTTTTCGGAAATTCGACTTTGACTTTGACGACTGAAAACCTGTGCGACTGTTGATGATAGTGAGGATCTGTCCGACTGTCCACACTAAATAACGCGCCTGAATCAGAATTTATGCTGAATACGAACGTGGTCTTCCAAATTAATCAGCAAATTGAACCCTTCTCTCTCTGCAGCAGCAACACGCAATCTCAGACCTTTGTGTCGAATTTCAATTAATAGCAGCGTAATGAAATAACAGTTCAGGCAGCGAAAGAACGGAAACAATTAACACCCAGCCTACATCATTCCGTGTGCGACGTCTTTACCTCATTCCCGCACGGATATGACATTACTAAAACAATGTGATCGAAAAATTAGTGTTCTAGTTTGCTGTCTCAAAATAATGCACTAACTATTTGCTAATTTTGACACTGAGGCTTTCAGTGCAGCATATACCTAATTCATGTTGGCCGACTATAGCATAATTATACTGTATTTTGCTTCAGGGAAGATATCCTGCCGAGTGCTAATTTTGGCGGTCAGGAATCAACGTCTTATTATACTTTTTTTCTTATTCTGTAGCCATATTCAGTATCTAATATTAGTATCAGCGAATGGGAAATTCACATGCAGAATCATATATAAGGTTAGCGATCAAAAACGCAAGTTAAATCCAGAGCTTAGTTTTGAAAGCGGGAATGTGAAATGAAATCGGAAGTTATTCTGATCTCAATTTCTGACTTTTCTTTTCTGATGCTAGCCTTCAAATAAACGTCTATTTCAAGTCCCATACATTATCCGATAATAGTCTGTCTTTCTGAATTGCATATAGCAACATCTTACACAGACTAAAGGTTCAGAATGAATAAAAGTAAATGATGACATCCTTAATTTCTGGCCGTAAATATGGACAGCGCTCCTATTGCAAATAAAAGGTGACACCAAGAGATCTCATGCTTTCAACAACGCAAGCTACAATACAAAATATAAGACGGCACCTCTTCATATGGGGTTTCCAGAAGAAATGAGCAAAAAAATAGCAGTCATAAGTTGATTGGGTTATTTCATATTCGACAATTGCTTGACAAATTTTTGAAGCTTAAAGTGAGGCACAACCGGCTAATTTCAGAGAGCAGAAGACTCAACTTAGATTTACCATTAGATTTTGCATGCACTATTATTCAGTTTGTTCAGTTCTTTATGCTGTCAGCAATCATCTGCTAATTTGCTTTACGCTTGTGTTTCTGTTCAACGATAAGTTGTTTATAATTATCGAAACTTAATTTAAATTGAGTTCAAATGTGGGCACATGTTTGGACATTGGGGTTTGAACGGTTGGCTTGCACATGGATATAGTAATCGATGAATCTGATATTTGCATATACTTCTAAATACATCATTAAGGGAGCTCTGCTTTAAATTTGGCTTCGGCTTAGGCTGGACTTTGGATAGGTTATGGGGTTAATAAGAAGTCCATATCATCATGCATAGCATACCAGACACATCGATTTCTCTTAATCAAATCTTTTAACGATAGGTGTATTCCAAAGATTATTGGCTACTCAATTCAATCATTCCACTTTCACTTCTAAACAACATTACAAAGAGGGTCCAAGTAGACTTTTTGAATATGGGCGCCGCCATCCTATTAAAGGCTTTATCGTCGCTGGTGCGCGGCGTCTGGCTGTTTGATATGTAGATAGCGATGTTATTTCGGGCCGCTACAAGCGTATTGAGTCATATAGCATCATAGGCGTGTGAATTTTATGCTATAGCTTTGTTCCTATGAGCGATGATCGTAAACGGTACAAAGTACAATGGCACGCCGCACACCTCAATGCACAAGTGGTATTCAACTATATTTTTGTCGCTTTCTATGTAATCTGGTTAGATGAAACGAAATATCATTATTATAGCGCTATTTTTTGTCCATTTGCAGGCTGGCTACACAGATATCGGTTTCTATTGAAGGCATGCTCGGGTTAATACAAGTTGCAATTTCGTAATGCATGAAATTCCGCATAAATAACGATCAGAAATAGGTAAAAGTCAGATTTTGCAAATTTTAAGGTCGGAAGCGGATATTACGGCATGGGCTTTCACGCATTTTTTGCTTACTTTGAGTTTTTTTACGAAAAAATGCGAAATTCAGATTTTGCCTCATCGAATCCATACTAAAATGCCAACTTGCTGCACGGTTTCAGTTTTTCCTTTAACTGAACATTCCATTCATCGCAAGACGGAACAGCTAGAGCACCAATCCAATGAAAGAAAAATAAAACGAAGACATTGAAGCAGGAACAGACACTGCTGAGCAATTGCGAATGCATGCAAGAAGGTATGCTTTGTTACTTTGTACAAACAATGTTGTGTCCCCATTGTTTCATTGCTGCGGGATAACAAAGCGTCATTTCCATTTCGATACTCTACGTGCGTGACGCCGAAATTTTATAACACAGAAAAGTGTAAACGCAACCAGTTGCGT
>NIUQ01001355.1:0-31881 GCA_002796945.1 Plectus sambesii | reverse complement strand
CGTGGTTTCTGGTAGTATCGATCGGTTGTCGACGGTTGTTGGGCGCCGCTCGCCGCTGATTGAGTCTTATTGTCTCGAGCGGCGTACATCATTCGTCTTCGTCATGCCAGTAGTCATTATTCGATTCCCTAGGCGCTTGTAGCTGCCGGATGAAGAGCGTGGTCGGTCGAGGGGGCGCGCGGTCGGTCGAGGGTTAGGCTTGCTGGCGCCGTTCGTTCGTATCCGTCGCGTCACTCTTCTCTCTCCTCTCCCTCCTTCTCTTAGCCCCCCCCCCCACATACACACAACCCTTTGCGTCTCCTATTCGTCACTGATTGATTGCTATCCTTGTTGTCGCACAAGGACATCCTTGCTATCGCGTTCGTTTCCGTTCGCTGCGGTTCTCTTTGATGATGCGCGCGCCCTTTGGTATTCGCAGCGGATTTCACCTTGACAATTGAGCCCGACAATAACACCATTGCGCGCGTATAGAATGAATAATGTGGTGGCAGAATTGGGATAATCCCACCTGGGCCGGATTGTACAAAGAGTGCAAAAGTAGGCAACGGTACGGTAATGTGAGGTATAGTAGTATATCGATTTTTATGTTTGTATTAGGGTAGGCGCGGGATAGTTCTTTCGCGGGTGTGTGCGTTTGTGACAGCGTCCTTTCAGCGGAGTGCGCTTTATCGCTTCGTTGGTCGCTCATTGTTGGTAGTATTGTGCGGAACGCTTCCATTTCGCCGCGAGAGTAATCTTTGTTGCGACCATTGACATAGTTTTGCAAAAGTTGGACTGCCTATAAGCTTTGGGTTTCGCCGCGATAAAGTCTAGCCGCGCATATGTACGCCTTTAAAGCTGTCGCTTCCCTCTGAACGCATTAAATCTGCGATTACGGTAGTTTTTGATGCAGTTTCTTTGCAAAATTTTCGAGTCAAGTTGCGCGACTGATATAACAAGTTTCCATATTCGTCATCGTAGCATGTCATAAAAAGTATTGAACAAACTTCAAAAACTTGCGCGCTTTGTGTAACACAAAAGTGAACGAATTCGTAATGCGTTCTTGGTTGTTGTATGTCGCGCACATATGCAGTTTTTCAAGTTTGTTCTTCGCCGAAAGCGGTGTGTGTGCATAATATAAATGCAGTCAGAGTGAATGAGCTTGAAATCGCGCGCGCGTTCAAAGTAGATACACTCACTGATTTTATAGGTGTATAGATAAGAGAGGTGGGCACCGGTTGTACGTACATTCCTTCTGGCAAAAAACTTTCATACTTTCCCACGCATACCTGATAAGGTCGTCGCTTGTCCATTTTAAGTGTTTCTTGCACCTGCAGACCCCAGAGGATGAAAGTAGTAAATCTGTCAATAAATGTGGTAAAACTGAAGGGAGTAAACTCACTGCCATCTCTGGTATACACGTGTTCCTCGCGATTCCTCTTAGTAGTGCAAACGTTGACGCCGCCGATTTGCAGACAGGTGGCGGTGCGGCACGTGCTGAAGGCGCTACAGTCGCTGGAGGCGTCGGAGCAGTTGGAAGATGTCGAGCAGGTGTTCGCGCTGGTTCGCGACCGGTTCGCCGAGGATTCTGGTGGGTTACTGTCTCTTTGTTGGTTACTGTATGAATGATCTCATCCTCCTCCCCCTTTCCAGACCCCCTCATCCGCGCAGAGCTCGTCGAGCAGCTTCCCATGCTATGTATGAACTGCCAGCAAACCCCAGGTCTCCAGCACAAGATCGACACCGTTCTCATACCCCTCCTCGCCAAGTTTCTCGACGACCTCAACACGCAGGTACGCCGCGGCTTTGTCGCTTTTATTACGCGTCTCATCTCTTTTTCTCCACCTCCTCCCCTTTCAATGCGAACGTCATTTCCCCTCGCTCAATATAGTAGTCGAATTGGATGGGCTTCCCCGAAGACGACGCGCTTCCCGTCTGCGGTCGCACGCCGTACGGACGCGAACGTCGTCGGACCCGCCGAGTCGGCCGCTCTGATTGCAGCCGCGACTAGCGCTCTTTCTTTCTGTACGCGCCGTTTCGCCCTCTCGTTCTCACGTAGGAGGTGCAGCGGGACAATGCGGCAGTATCGCTGGTCGAATTGTCCGTTTGCGCCGTCGATGAGACGATTGACCTCGACGCCAACTGGAGTCGGTGCTATTCGGCGGCGTCGAGCCGGGTGATTCGCTCGCATCGCCTTGTTTGACGGCGAGCGGATGGCGCGTTGCGCTGCTCGCGCGCTTTGTTGGCTGTGTTCTGTCGGGCGGCTCGATTGCGGGCGCCTTTGTGCTTCGCCATCGGCGAACCGTATGGCGATGGGGTGGGTGGGGGGAGAGAGAAGGGTGTGTGTGGGGTGCGGGACGCTTGGACGCCGTCGAATACCGTCGGGGAAGGGGGGTTTTTGCGCCGTCCGTTCGCGCCTTTCCCACCATGCGCACCAACGCGCATCGTAGCCGCGCGCGCTGTAATCCGCGCCGAGTTTTTGCGCCGTCATTGTGCGCCGGCAGCGCGCCGATAGAGCTGGTCGTAGCGCGCGACCTTGAATTTTGCGCTCCCGCTGCTGGGTCGTCCCCGACTGCCTGCCTGCCTGGGCCCGACGGTAAAAACGATCGGGCCCGTCCCCCCCGCGCTCCTTCCTTCCTTGCGCGCGCTCGCCGTTCCGCCGCAGCAGCAGCGCGGCGGCAAGTGCGATTGACGACGACAAAAACCGGCTGTCTCCGCCCCACGGAGCGGTTCTCGTTTCGGTTGCGCCGACTGCGCGCGTAGTACGGTCGCGCCGGCTGCGACGCCGCCGCCGCCGCTTGACGACGATGATGGAAATCGCATGCCGGTCGGCAGCTTATTTTATGGCGCAGCGAGCGATGGGTAGGACGGGAGAAAGAGAGAGGGGAGGACCCGGTTTGCCGGTGGTGATGCTGGGACGGGCGGGCGGGCGGGCGGCTGGTTGGTTGGTTGGTTGGACGCACGACGTCGGCGGCGTCTTGATGGCGCGTCCGCTTGAACCAGCCGGACGGGGGCGCCACTGCGCGGCGGGCAGCGCGAGCGAATCGTAAAACGCTGATGATATTGATCCGCGTCGGGTGTGCGCGCTGCTCGCTGCCGCCGCTGCGTCGGCCACATGCGCCAAGCGCCGACGTCGTCGTCGATGCGATTGTCTCTCGTCGGTCGTCGCTCCTCAGTCGGCTCTCGGCCGCCTCTCGACCAGTTGATTGCATCGGCCTCTTCGCTTTCAGGTGCGCAAAACATGCCAGGCCGCCATCGTCATTCTCCTCGAGCAGGACCTACTCAGCGCCGGTCAGTTGCGCTTCGTTCGTCATTGTGTTCCGTCATTGTTTCGCACGCCTTTGCCGCCCGCTTTTTAGCCGCATTGCGCGCGTCGCTTTTTGCGCTCTTTCTCTCTTTTTTCTCCGATCGCTTTGTGAGTGAGTGGCGCGAGAAGCGCCGTTGCTGGGCGGTCCGGGTCGCACCCTCTCCGCGCGTCCCTCGTCGGCGCCCACTTTTTACATCGCGCCTTTGCTTGTGATCGTTGGGCGTCGAGCTCTCGGCGCTTCTTGTCCGCATTCCGCCCGCGCCCGCGCCCGCCTGTCGCATGCATTATTCCGTTTGGCAGTCGAATGGTCCTTTTTTGCGCGTAGGATCGCCACTCGCGTTTTTGTTTGTTGACGGATCGCCCGGGCGCTCTCTTTGCACGACGCCCTCCCATACTGCAACAGCGGCGGCAGTATGGGAGGGCCGCCGCTGCTTCCCACCGACGCGTTGAGCAATAGCGATCGTCAGTGAATGAATGATCAGATGATTCGTAGGAGTGCGGGGGGGGGGGAGCGGAAGGGGCGGTAAGCGAAAGGCGGGCCGGTATGAGCAATAGTGTTTGTTGCGAATGAACGATGATACGCATTTGTTGTCGGGGGAGTTGGCGTCGCTGACGAGCGGCGACGTCTCGGCCCGTCGGCCGGCGGCGGCTTCGTTTGACCGATTAGCCTCGGACGATGGCGCGTAAGCTGTAGTATACGCGCAAAGTCAACGAAAGCGACCAGCCGGTCGCCGCGACGGCCGCATTGTGGCGTTGAGCTGTCTTCGTCGCCTTTAGTCGCCGTCGTTCGCCGGCTTCTCGTCGGCGGGGCCGTGCGGGTCAGCGATTTGTAAATATTTGCCGGCGCCTTTCATTAGATGGCGCCGCGCAAGCAGATAGCGCGCGAGCGCCCACCGCTTCTGCCCCGGTCGAAACGTCGCCCCGGTGGCGCTCTGTGTTCTGCCGCCGCCATCGGCGAGTGGAAGCGGCAGCGATGGCGTTTGTCTCACCGGCCGGCGTGTTAGCGCCCCGGCGCGCGCAACTTCCTGCGCGCCCCACAAGCCGCCGCCGCCGTGGCCGATTTCGACGCCGGCGTCGACGACGACGTCGACGTCAAGCATCGGCTCTGCGGAGACGCGCTTGCTCCCCCCCCCCCCCCCACCGACCAGCCGGCGGGTTTCCAGTTCCAGCGTGCGCGCGCTTTACACTCTCCGCGCCCGGCGTCGCTCGCGGGCTAGTTGCGTTTGTCGCTGGCGCGCTCACGGCACTCGGGCGCTTGCGTTCGGCCGCCGGTGTCACCACCACCATCGGCGGCCGGCCGAGACGAATCGGTGACGGGCGTGCTCGTTCGTCGTCCGTCTTCGGTCGTCGGGCGGTGCGTTTTGTTGCCGATGCATCAATATCTGCCCGGCGCGCTGTCGACGAGCGGGCGGTAGGTAGGTATGTAGCGGAGCGCCTGCGACTAACGACCAGCGACGCTCTCCCACGGAGCCGCCAGGATCGACTAGAACTCGAACCCCCCTTCCCCCATCGCTTTCGCTGGCCCTCCTTGTTCGCGCCGCCGCTTCTTTGCCGCCTCCGACCGCCGACGACGACGACTCGCCCAGTCGTCGACGCTTGAGCGGGCCGCGCTGCCGTTTGGCTCGACTTGATGGCCGTTCGGAGTTGGCGCCGACTCGCCCGACCGAACTGAATCACGCTGCGAGCGACGGCGGTGGGGGGAGAGAGAGAGAGCGCGGGTAGGCAGCCGGTTTCGCTTATCCGTCAACGATCGATCCACTGGCGGTCTTGGGCGCTCTCGACGCCGCTGCGGAGAGTTGGTCGGTCGAAGCGCCGCTGCTTCGACGGCCGTGCGTACGCGCCGTCCCGCTCGCCGTGATCTTTTCATTGAGTCGCTGCTGCCTTGTGCGTTGCGCGTGCCGTCGGTTTCTCTCTCTCTATATATCTCCCTCTTTCTCGCCTTCTCATGAATGTCCCCAAGGAAGGCATCTCCATTCCCCTCTCCGCGCTCCACTCCTGCTCGCTCCTCCTCACCCCTGCGCGGTCGCCCCGTCGATGCAATTTGACGTTGCTAGATAATAGCCGTTTGTGTGTGTGTGTGTGTGCTGTCAACGAGCGCGTGTGGCTTTGAGTGCCGCGCGATATGTTGCATGCTAGTGCAGCTGATTGTTGCCGTTTCTTTTCAGAGGCACTCCAGGGACTGATATGTCCGGCGCTGCTGTCGCTAGCGACCCCGGTCACCGACCGGTCCGACGACGTTCGCTTGGAGACTGTTGGGGTGAGTGTGTGTGTATGTGCGACTGGAGCGGATTACGAGCGACTGCGACGAAGCGACTGATTGACGAATGGGCCTTGTTGCTTGTCGTCGGCGCGATTCTAAAAGCGATCTCAATAGTGATCCCAGAGCGGCGCGCGATGCGCCCCACCTGTCCCCTCGTCGTGTCGCCGCGCGTCGACGACCGCTGGCGTCGTCGACGTCGGCCGGCTGGAGCGGCGGCCGCCGGAAAGCGGAAAGCCCGTTTCCAAGGGTATCGCCGGCTGTAATTGGCGGCGGCGCACACAACGAACGCCGTGTCCCGTCCCCCCTCCCCTTCCAGCGCTCCGCGCAGCCGCCCCGAGCGCCGTTGGGCGAGGGTTGGGCGCGCCGAGAGCACCTTCTTCCACCGTCGTCGCATCATGAAGCGAGCGGTTTGGTGCTCTCTGGGATTCCCTCTTGTTCCCTAGGTGGGGAAAGCGGCTGAATTGCCGCTGTTGCTGGGTGGAAGGAGGAGAAGGAGAAGAAGAGGGTGGTGGGTACGTCGCGAGTCATTGAGTCGCGGTGGTCGCAGCGGCGTGCGCACGGCTACGGCGAGCGCATGTCAACAGTGGAGTAGTTTTTGCCCACTGGCGCGTTGCTTGCCGCCGATTGCTCGTTGACGGCGCTGACGCGCTCTTCGCCGCCCGCCGGGCCGCTCGCGTGCGCCGCCTATATCACCACCACCACCACTGCTGCGCACTTTTATGTATGCGTCTTCTTCTTCGCACGCGTCCTTCCGTCGCATAGTCGGCGCGCGTTTGCTTCTCTTGCATTTATATTGCGCGATATCTGTGTGTGTGTTTCTCTCTGTCTCGCGTTCTCTCTCGCCGTCGCGCTCTCACTATGTACCCGTCTCCCTACGATGAGCTGTGGAGCGTGTTGTGCTTTTGTTGGTGTACGGCGACTAGTCGGCTCGCTGTGCCGCCGATCGGGGCGTTGGCGACCCGGTGAAAGACATGGGTAGTGAGACGCGATGCCTCTAAGAGACGTCTCACTATTCTGTTTTTCGCCGGGCCACGTCCCCCCTCCTCGGGCCGGCGTTGCTCGACGTCGGTTGCTACCGCCCGAATACGTCGGCGAATTCGGCGTTTTTCGCCAGGGCGACGGTAAGTGGCGCAATTCTCTCCATCTTTCTCTCCCCCCTCCCCCCCTATCTCTCTTTCTCTCCCTCCCACTCGTTTGGCCCGCCCTGGTGCCGCTGCCCACTGGCCGACGTCGATCGGCGATGGGATTGCGAAAGGGCGCGCCGCCCCGATCAGCGCAGATCGACGCAGCTGTCGTCATGGTTGATGTGCACAAAGCGTTTCGGCGAACAGGTGGTCGTCGTCGTCGGTCGTTCAGTCAGCGCCGATCCGTCGTCGGCGGGCGGTTCTTCTTCTTTGGCCGTTGCCGACCCGGGGCGGCCGCCGGCCGTGTTGTTATTTGTTGGGTTTAAAGCGATTCGTCCACCCCGGGGTGGTGGTGGGTCGTCGGTGGGGCCCTCCCGCGGCGTTCGTCCGTCGGCGCTCGGGCGTTGGGGCCGAGGAAGCGTCGACGGAGCGCGCACCGCGTCCCCTCCCGCAACCCATTAATCGCGGCCGCCGCGCCGAAACGGTGACAAACACCCCGGTGCGCTCTTTCTTTCTCTCCCGCTCGCTGGTTCTTTCGCTTGCCTCCTCACCCCGCCACCGCGCAGCCACCACCCCTTCCAACCACCCGTCTTCCAGCCCGACCGACCGTTCGTTCTTTCTTCTTTGTGCTGCCGGCCCACGACGCTGCCCCGGTCCCCTCGGTTTTGGCGGCGCGGCGGCCGGATGCGCCGGTGACTTACGATCGGGGTGCGACGCCTGCGCGCTGCCGTCAATGTTGCGCTGTCATAGTGCGTTGGGAACCTATCACAGCCAGCTTTGATGAGCAGAGCGGGCGCGTCCAGCAGGAGCATCAGCAGCCGCCGCCGTGGGAGCGGAACGCCGCTGGCCGAGTACGCCGACCGCCGCCAACCCCCCTTTTTCTCTTCCCGCCCGCCACTTCCTTTGTTTGTCGTGACTCTGTCGCGCTACGCGCATTTCTTCGCTTGTTATTTCTCTCCCCCCACCTCTCCTCCTCCCCTCTCCTATCTTTTGTACACTCGTCGACTGTCCGCCGTCCGTCCACGTCCGATTCGCGTTGGCCGTGTGAGCTCGCGCTTCGGCCCGTCAAAGTGGTCGTGATTTGTAGCTCAGTGTCATATCACAGCCAGCTTTGATGTGCTGGAGCGCGGGCTGGGCGCCGCGGCGACGGTCGCAGTAAAGTATCGATCGGGTAAGTGGGCAGTTTTTTTGTGCAGCGCCAGCCGCAATCCAGTTGAAGTGCAGTTAGCATCTCTGGAGGAGATGATGGCGATTGCGATCGCGTCGGTTCGGTTGGTCGCGTTGCGCGTCAAAAGTCGCGGTCGTCGCGCGTTCCCCACGTCCCCGGGGCGCTCGGGAAGGAATCGCCGCGGTCGGGGTCGGCCTTGCGAAAGTGATCCCATTTGCCCCTTTCGCCCCCTTACGTGATTCCTCCATTCCTCCATTTGTACCGAGTGATTGACGATTGGATCTTTCCCCGCCCCGCCGCCGCCCGCCCGCCCAGAAGTTGACCGCGCCCCGATTTCAGCTCCTCTGCAAGATTGTGACGTCTTCGGCCGTGTCGCTCGATTGGGCCTACAACGTGTTCCTGGGCAAGTTCACCAGCTTCCTGCAGGACCCGGTGTTCCACATACGAAAAGTACGCGATCGTCTCGTGCTATGACGAATGAGCGACGATGACGCTGACATGACGCACGGCAGACACACAACTGCAGAAAGCATGACAGAGCATTTTCAGGTGTGCGCAAGCAGTTTGGGCGACATCTCGCGCATGTTCGGCCGGGAACTCACCGAGCAGGTGGTCGTGCCGCACCTGCTCACTCTGAGTCAGGACTCTGTGTGGGGCGTGCGAAAGGCGTGCGCGGAAGTGTACACGGACGTGTCGAACAACTGCTCGATGACAATCAGACGCAATCATCTCGCGCCAAAGTTCATCATGCTGCTCGCCGATCCTTCGCGATGGGTGTGTGCATATAGCCNGTGTCGAACAACTGCTCGATGACAATCAGACGCAATCATCTCGCGCCAAAGTTCATCATGCTGCTCGCCGATCCTTCGCGATGGGTGTGTGCATATAGCCAAAATTTTTCCTCGAGGAAGAAGAAATCTGAGAATAAGGCAAATTGCTTCGAAAGTCGCTTCTTTCGATAGCCCTTCTTTCTATCAATTTATTTTATCAATATACGCACGAGAAAAGCAAGAAACAATTAGCATTCTTGGTAAAAATGGTGTTCAAGTACCGAAAAGCAAGCACATCTTTGCCAAACACGGTGCCTTACACGATTTCTTCTTCCTCGCGAAGAAATTTTGACAGTAGAGCTGGGCGCTTTCCCCCCATCGTTTCTTTCTCTCACCGATGCGTCGTCGGTTCAGGTCTCGAGTCAGGCGTTCCAAACGCTCGGCCCCTTCATCGCCACCTTCGCCAATTCGAACCGCACCGGCCTCGACTTCCGTGACGGCACGCTCACCTATCACGAGCCCAGCAACAGCGAAGACGAGTGAGTACATGTTGCTGACTATGATCCGCTTCGGCGGAACTTGTCATAAGATTATCAACAGTGCATTATCAATTCGATCGCATTTGCGTTACAAAGCCCGCACGTTCTGAAAGTAGGTTCGATGCCTTGGGGCAAAAAAGCAGAAAAGCGATGGACGGTGGGGACAAATCCCTCCGTCATTGTTAATTTGGCACGGATGGAGTAAAGCGGCGGTTTGAGTAGCGATGCGGTCGCATTGGGGTGCATGTACGCAATGTTCGCATTCGTCGAGTCATTCGACGCATGCGAACAAGCGGTCGCTGACGTTGCCCAAGTGGCTGCAGCGGCTGACGGCGTTGGTGATCGTGTACGTGCTGGTGCATCTGTGCCTGCTGCTCGCCGTGCTGACACCTGTCCTCCGTCGCTGCATCCCCGCCGCCGCCGTCTGGCGCTTACTGTCTGTACCGTTCAGCTTCTTCAGGTCGTCTTCCGATGAACGGCCCATCTCCACCGAGCCGTCCCTACCGCCCGGCGCCGTCGTTCCCGACATCGTCCCCGTACCACCGCCCACTATCGAACGACCGCGAATGAACGAGGAAGAGTACGTGATTGTGCTTGTTAATGATAGCATTGGTTTATTGCTTGGTCGTATTTATTGTTTGAGATTTTATTTTTTGTTGACCGCAGGAGAGTTGATAGTATCGATCAGCATCGCATGTCGTTTCAGCATCATGACGGAGCTGCGCGATCTGCTGGACGGATGGTCGCCGCCCGAGGGCTCTTCGTCGAACGGCGACCAGCCGACGGACGAGCGACAGCCCGACTCGAATGGGTCCGACGACGACTCGTCGATGTCCGTCGGCGACTCGTCCAGCAACGTCCGCCCTTCGCAGCTCCAACTGAACACCAACGTAGACGATAAGGACCATCGCGGCTGGACGGGACGATCCGATCCGACGTCCAACGGCGGACACATCCCATCCGTCATCGAGCCAGCGGCCACCGCCGAATCTGGCGACTCCTCCGCCCCCTCCGCCAGTACTGAAGACGTCACCTACTCGTCTTTCAACTACTGGCAGCCGACTTACGACCCCACGGTCGTCGACGAAGACGCGTCCACTAGCGGCACGCGCTCGTCGACCGCTGACGGCAGCGAGGACATCATACGCAACTTCATGGAGCGGCGCTGTTAATTATGTTTTGCCGTTTGCAGGAATTCCGAACGTTCGTCTGGGCTTCGCGCGCGCCATTTCCGCCGCCGGGCTGGAGTTTTTTACCGGCGACCGACTGCAGCGCGTCGAAGAGGCGCTCAAGCGGATGACGAGCGACGTCGACTGCGACTGTCGTCTGCTGTCGAAGCAGGCGCTCGGCATGGACGTCGACGGTCTCTTCACCGACTCCGTCTTCGAGTCGTTCGTCTCGCCCGACAGTCGCGACTCTTCCCTCGGCGACTTGTCCGCCACCAATATCCCTTCTATGACCCATCTGTCGTCGTATTCGCCGATGTCGGATGACGAGAAGTCCCACCCGACCGCCATCATCAGCGTCGAGCCGTTGTCTTCAGAGTCGTCCCTCTCCGACGACGAAGATTCCAATATGCGTGTAGACGAGGCTTCGAGCGAGTGCTGATTTCGACGTTGGTGATTTCCACCCCCCTTCCGACCTTCCTCCCTTTCCTTCAGTCACAGCCCGTCACAGCCGGCTTTCCCTTTATCGTTTCATTCGCATAGCGTTCTTTCCTACCGTTTCCTGTCGCATCGTCAGCGGCGTCGCACTACTTTGACCGCTTAATTCGAATCGGTTGCGTACTTCCCCGTCCCTCTCTATTCTTCTAATTGTATTCTTTTGGTTTGTTAACTAACGCGATGGCGTTGTGACTGGTTCCGTCTGCGCTTACTCTGTTCGTCACAGGTGTTGCCGTTTATCCGAGTGTTACGGTATTTGCGTCCTTGTGAAACCGTGAAGAGACTTCTTTTTTGTTGAGCTGCTTTCGCCTGTTTCACTTAATTCCGCTATTTTTACTGTTTTCGAGCGAAATCGATTTGCCTTCTCATGACCATAGTTCGACGCATCGAAACCAGAGCTTTCATTATCGTATGTCAATAAAGAGACGGTCGCATTTTACACGACCATTCATAAACAATTGCAACATTCTCTGATAACAGTCATTATCCAGTATGAAAAAGTTAGTCATTTTTAAGTAACCGTCTATAGGATAAGCTCAATTTAATTTAAATATTCATTCCGTTCGGGACGCAACATCCTATTACAAATACGATAATCATAGCTCGCTTACTGGTGCACCGGACTGTACGAATGCGTATGTACGTCATTTTTGGCAGCAATGCGCGGTCGGTGGTACAAAAGACAATATTTTTGTGAACTTGCTGGATCGCGGTCTCACACTGATGTGGTGCGAACAAACCTCAAGTGTTTCCAATGGTCATATTTGCTCGAGTATATTTCCGTATCCGTGCCGGTTCCGTTTTCACTGGAGGTAACAACGCACTTCTACTTGTGTTCCTTGTCGATTCATTCTGCGCTGTCTTTAAGCTGACGTACTTACATTCAGCTCGCATTTTGCGTGATGGTCTTTGGCTGATCGGATGCTGCTGGCTGTTCGTCAATGAGACTTCTTTTTGAAGGAGATGGGCGCGGCTTTTTCTCTTCTCTTTCTATCAGTATCGGCCCATGTGCCGACCATTTGTCGCTAATTTAAGCTGTTTTTTACTGCACAATTCGTTACTGTCTTTTCAATTTTTTGTCTGTTGATGAGGAATAACAATTGTTGATGTATTCGCTTCTTTGTCTTTATGCACTGGGAACAACGAGAACATACATGCACACATCCTAGACACCAATTAGGCAAATATCACCTGTACTCAGAGATGATTCATTGATTCTGTAAAGAAGCTTCATTTGCCGCTCAGAGAAGGTCCACGAGTATTTGGGATATACGCAAGGGCAAGAGAATCGTAGCTCTATGAACAACCGAAATTATTTCAAGAAAGCAGCAGCAAAAGAAACAATCGTAATACACAGATGATATGTGCGCCCTACAAGTCTCATTCTGCTGAAAAGTATTCAGGAAGTACTGCCAGCATTCGGCGTAGTAGGAAGTACAACTGCGAGAAGCGGGACGCTAAAAACGGAGGACGCCGGAAGGGCACCCGCGCCATTCCGGTCGAATGAACTCGAATACATTCAGAGCTCGCAATACCGTCTGCCTCTGCGGTGGTGTCAGGAACTATGAGCAGCAACTAAGGAGGCAAGCAGGTATTCCGTGGGCATCAACCGGCTACTAGGAACCTATTTCTTATAACTGCTCTAATTCCAACTGCTGCAAATATGCAGTAGAAGGCATTGGTCGTTTGGTCCGTTATGACGCACGCGGAAAAGTTTGTCACTCGTCCACTGCAACTGAAAAATTATCGAATTTCCTCCGATTGTAATTGAAACAGTTGTCATGACAACTGTTATATGAAATGGGTACCAGGTTGTCGACCGAAGCAGTCGCGACGAATGACCGTTGAAAATTATCTTCGTGTTCTGCACGACAGGCGGCCTGTTTCTGTGAGATCAACTGCACTATCTAAAAAAATTCCGCCTCATTTAACTCGGCGAAGGCGCTGCTTCGAACTACTTTGCTAATACTTCCCTCCTTCTGCTCCTCATCGCTGCGAGATGTCTTTCTTAAAGTGATCTCGCTTGCAACACCAACTCTCTGGGACTTGTTTCATAAAACTATTGCGACTGCAGGATTGCAAAGTTGCGAATTCTCAATATCAGTTATTGATTATCGCCGATTATTCCCAATTTCTTTCTTGTTTTCTGGCCAATTAGCGCGCTTGCAGTTCTACAGTTGTGCAATTATGCTATTGCACAAGTTTCATCTAATTGGCTGCTGTCAAACCACCTCACACTCTCATAGACAAAATATGTCCCATTTTCGGTGGTGTTCTTTGATTTGCCAGGCAGACGTTCAGGTTGCATGATTTTCGTAATTATTTCATTAAACAGGACGCCAGTACATTGTCTTTCGACAAAAACATGGTTGAACAGTATAAAGCAGAAAGCATGTCTTGCAGTTCGCATTCAAAATCACATATGCATACGATAGTCGACTTAGCAGCCAACAGACATCATACAGAAGGTACCAGATAGTTCTCGAGCGTGAAAGAGTCACATCGATTTGTTACCGTATCTGAAAAAGAATTATTAAGCCGATTAGATACATTAAGAAAAGTGGAATGAACCAACTTGGCCGACCAATCCGTTCGTCCGCTAGGCGGCTTAGGATTTTGCTGCTGCGCTTTGGTCATATGAAACGGCGCTCCAAACGAAGGCACATAACCTGAAAATCACAACGAACGAAACAATGGGCGTTGATGAGATTGGGAAGCACTTCAGTACCGTAGGCGTATTCGAAGCGCGCCTGCACGGACGATCGTTGCTGTTGCTGTGGAAAGGCGTTCTTCAACCCGGACGGATCAAGACTTTTATGCTCTTGCGTATGCACCCCTGCAGCAACGCTCTATCCTCTACACTTTTCACATACGCTCTGGCAGTGTTAGTTTTGATGTCATCAAAAATTACTTTCTAACTCGACGATGTTAGAGTCAGAATTTAATATCAAACCGAAGTCGGAAGTGAGACGGTTCTGTTTTGACCTTTCATAAAAAGAATTCAGGAAGCTATCTCATGAAACTGCTGCAATCACAATTGTAGTAACTGTGATGGCGGCTGATCAGCTGTGACGCGCGCGAGAAAATTTGTTACGCCCACGTCACAACCAGCCTGTCTCCTCACTTTTAATAATTGTGCTTGCAACAGTTGAAATTGTGGCAGTTTTATAAAACGGTTCCCTGATTTTCGATCATAGGTGAATATGAAAAAACAATTTTACGATTCAAAATGTCAGAGCAATGTCTTTTTTAGACTCGAAAAGGAAATGTCGAAGTCAGAAACAGTTTTTGATGCCGAACTAACGCTGTTCAGAAGCGGTCATATTTTACCGGGCACATATCGCGACTTTGACAAATATAGCTCTTTCGCGTTCATCGGCGACTTCTTTGGCTGAGCGCTGATTATTCGACCGTTCTTGTCGTTGCCGACCATCGACTTGTCTGGTTTCGCCGGCAAAGAACTTGTCTCCATGTCAATCCTAAATTTTCAATTATTCTCCACTGTACACTGATTAGTGAGCAAGCAACTTTTTGTCAAATAGGTTCGTAGATTTGGTCAGGCTAATGTTCCGATTGAACTGACGCTCCATTTTCGGCTTCTCCGGTGGTTTCTGCGCAGCGACGGGCGCTGATCTATCGGTTTTGGCACCGTTGTTGGCCTTGAAGGCGCCGTTGCCCCCCAGTATGTCGTCGACGGTGTTGCCGGCTTTGTTGGGGGCGCGGCGTACGACCAGCTTGGAATCGCTCTGCGTCGATTCGGCGCTCGGCTTGCGGTCGATGATGGCCGATTTGGGATCTTGAGCGGGCATTTTGACGGCGATCTGAGGTTGGACGATGGCGATGGGCGCACCCAATTTCTGCCCCACTTGGAAATACTTATATTTGAGGGACTGCAATAGTTATTTAGTTAGATTCATTGAACTTGTTCCAAGAGGTTAACGGACATTGGCGGCGGTTGGTCTTTTTTCCGGATTCCACAAGAGCATATCCGTCATCATCTTGAGACCATCTTTGCTGATCGTCGTCACAAGTTGTGCGAGCGGCGTGGCAACGCACTGTGGAAAGCGGAAGTTCATCGCCGATGCCAACTGGTAGCCTTCAGCCCATTCATCCTGAAGGAAATTAAATTTCAACACGAATTGACCTCACGGGCCTATTTCATTTAAAGGGCAGTCGCTGAGATCTGACCACAGCTGGCTCANCAGCCGATGTCGTCGTACGCCCAACAGCCGATGGTGAGCTCTTACTACCAGACGCAGCAGCCGCCGGCGATGTACACGACGATGCCGTCGTCGCAGCCGGTGGTGGTGACGGCGCGACCGCCCGTGCTCATGACGCAGCAGCAGTACCGCGGCCCGCCACCTATCATGCCTCAGCAGACGTTCGTCGCCCCGCCCGATCCTCACCAGAATCAGCAGCTTCCGAATATGGGCAAGCCGCCGCAAACGCTGCATTCGAAAGTGCTGGAGATCGTCAACCCGAAGACCAATGAGGTCATCAACAAGCAGGACGTTGATCGCTCCCGGCATTCGTCGGGAGGAGATCCAAGAGCCGCTGTGCCAGCGAACAAAATCGGCGATCGTCGACGTCTTATGACGGAAACTCGACAGCGTCCTTTCAAAGATCAGCGGCCCTTGGAGCCGTTCAAGCACATCAAGCGTCGCATCGACCCGCTGCCGTTCGAGATCGCCTGCAGCGACAGCACGAAGCGCGGCACTTTCCGCCGAACGAGCGAGTCCTCGGATGGGTCGCGCAAGGCGCGCTCAACTCCGGAAGATGTTCAGGATGTGCAGACGACGACGGTGGGGACGACGGACGCCTCGGATCAAGAGGAGCGCAGCGCGTCGGTCGCCGAGTCCGCTTCCAGCTTGTCCAACAGCTCTGAGGAGAAGCTCGACTGTGATGACACAGCACCGTCTTCTCAGTCGGTCAGCCTCACTACTGACTGCACGATCGGCGATCAGTCGCAAGAACAGGTGGGTTGTATTGTTATTTTATTGTATTACTGTAGCGTTGAGTGACGTAGAGGACTGTAGCGGGAATGGAGACTTCCCTTCCCCCTCATGAATTTTTAGCTTCTTTATGACTTGAGATACGGATTGGTTCCTAGCTGAATATTTTATGACGTCGACTCATCATCTAAGGTACAGTAGCTCAAGGAAAATCGATTAAATATGTTAACTTTGATTTCCACTATCTTTTCAACTTTCATCCAGAGACTTGGATCCCCCCTCCCTGAAATATCCCTCGAAATTCTCTGTGCCTGTTACGGCCTCAGTGAAATGAGTACATCCTCTGTCATTCAAGATAGTTAACGCGGCTGTTTTTTGTCATGTGTGAAGTTTGACCAATGATACTCGTTGCAGATGAGCGAGGAAGAGACGCGTGGAGGAGACGTACCAGCAGTGTCAGATTGGTCGATGGCGGTGGAGATGGTGGATCGCGACAATGCCGCCGACACGACCATCGGGTCGATCAAGTTCCTCGATTCGCCCGAGCGGACGTCACCACGTAAGTTGGTGATGGAAAGTAATTGAATGTTTTTGAAAAAATGTGAAAAAATAAAAAGCTTTGAAATTCTTGGAGAGTTCTTGGATAGTAGACAAGATTTGCAGAAAAGGATAAAGTGCAGAAGACGACTCAGCCCGAATCTCCGCCTAAACAGCAAGTCGACGATCTCCGGTCGGAAGCGGCCGAAGAACAGACGAAGGAGCAAGCGGAAGTTGTCGATGCCGCCCCCTCTCAACAGCCCCCCAACGACAGCGTCGAAGAGAACTCTTCCTCTCCCGTCGTCGAGGTCAGATGCTTATTTTAATTATTTGCAACTTCCTGTGGAACGTCATTGGCAGTAGAATGTGCATCAAAATCTCTTTTGGGCGCTCTTGTGGAATAGAATCCCAAAATCACTCACGGCAATGCTTGAACATAGATTCACAGTTTTCTGCATGGAAACGGTTGATTTTGGGACCTTTTCTATAGGAGTGACTCTCTTTGTCAGTCTCAGGTGCTGCGCTTCTCTTTGTTCCTAGTGAATAAAGACAAAATAATGCATGACACAAAAAAACAGTATACTGATACCAACTAGGCAAATAGCATATGGAATTCAAACTCATTTATGGACGCTATAGAGAAAAGTGTTCATTTTTCGCAGAGAAGTGGTTTAAGAGTATATATGTGATAATTGGCGTATTACATATGCGACTCGAAAGGCAAAAGAACCATTTTACGCAATTGTATGAGCAATCGTAACCGTTCCTTCATCTCAGGCCGCCGCTGGTTCGGAGAAAGCTACAGAACCGAAATCGGAGACTGAAACCGAACCGGTTTGCTCGTCATCTATGCTGATCAGTCAAGCGTCGCTCGAAGAGGGAGAATATCGAAGCGATGATGCCGATGGTTCCGCCAGGTTGGTCATTTTGTCCTGTCCACCGGTCATTTGCACTGCTCACTTGTCGACTCTGAATCGTTTTGTCTCTTACGCAGCTTTTCATCATAATTTATTACTCTTGCATTCAATATTATCATGTTATCACAAAATTTCAACATAGTTTATTGAACGTGAACGCATTTGACGGCGGTATGGGAAAATATCTTCAGTAAGCGACTTATCGTGGCGTTGGAGATAGTGACGCCAAACATAGCCAAGCACTTTTCCTTTAGCTTACAAACGGAAATGCTGCGGTCGTCATCCACCCACGTTCTGAGAGTCAGCTACTGAGAATCAGTAAGCTGGTGGACCTTGACGCCACCGCGTTTCTTCGCCTTGATGCGTCCTTCCTTGTTGAACGTCTTTATGATGGTGTTGACGGTCGTCCGCTTAGCACCTATGACATTTGCGATAATTCGCGCACTCTGTCTAGAGGGAGATAAGCTTCAACGATTCTTCGACGATCGATGTCAGAAATCGTCGCGTACTTGTTCCGCATATTGGGGGGGGAGTAAGATTGACGTGTATAACAGAAAATGAACTGATTGAACATTATCAGCTAGCATTGACATGTCTATGTAAACGAAAATTACCGTGTTACGAAATCGAATGCAAGAGTGACGAATTATGGTGAGATGGTTACGAAATCTGTCGCACCACCATGCAGCCACACCAAGTAGTCGCAGGGGCCTACTAAGATTCATTTGATCAGTCACTTGGTTCATTGTTCGTTCGTTGAGCAGTTTTGTATTTCGACCACTCTCTGGTAGTAGTGAATTGTTAGGACGTNTCGCAGGGGTCTACTAAGATTCATTTGATCAGTCACTTGGTTCATTGTTCGTTCGTTGAGCAGTTTTTTATTTCGACCACTCTCTGGTATTAGTGAACTGTTAGGACGTTGGTCGCTGAATAAGCACACCCCGTTGAGCTCCAACAGCACCGATATTGCCCCCTAATACCTTTGGAATTAGTGAAAGTACAATAAAATTGAGTGCAAGAGTGACGAACTATGACGAAAGGCGGCGTATCAGTGCTGCGGAATGTGTTTTCAGTATTGTGAGTGTTTTATCTGTTATCAGTAACAAACTACTTATTAGCCGCTTTAACTGTGGAATGGAAATGGAATAAAGTGGAATTCGTTTATAATGGTAAATGGGGGATCGACGGAGTTTATCCTGTATATTATAAATGATTTTAGTCCTGTACATAACTTACGAGGCCGAAAATTGGAGACCAGCCAAATACGATCACTGTAAGCGAAACCGCTTTAAACGGTTTTTATCGTATATTATGTCCTTAATGCTGTACGAAAAGGTCTTGACGCGAATAATGTCGACGATAGACATTTCAGCGAAGAATCGCCGGTCAAGTCGAAGCCGAAACCGGAGAATCTGGCCGGGAAGGTCGCCGAAATGAAGAAGAACAATTCGCTCGTTGATATCAAGAACCGCCGCTATAGCAGCGGCTTCCTTTTGCTCGTCGGCCGTATGGTCGCCGAACGCGATAACCCCAAGTGTCCTGTCGCCATTACTCAGCTCGCCGAGTACGGTATCGACCAGAAGGCCGACGAACGTCCGCGAACGTTCCCTCACAGAACACCCCAGGTCCCCATTTTTGCGTTGACTACTTTGGAGTGTGTATGTTGAAAAGCGTATGTTTTCAGCAGTTAAAGCTAGTCGTCCAGCGTCGCTCGCTTGGTCCCACTTGGCATGCTTCTGCGTCTACTCCTTTGTTCCCCGTCGAGCATAAGAAACAGGTTAGTCTTTTTTTACTCTGGGAGTACTTTGCTTGCATTGACCGTTTGGGAAGAACGCGCTCGGAGAGGTCTGTTGAGTCGGAAGGTGCACGGATAACCGATAAACCGTGCGAAACAGTGAGCTAAGTAGTGTTTTTAATTCAGAAAGGGGTCACAGAGAGCAATCAGATGGTGCACTGAGAAATTATTTTTGCAAGAACTTCATCGTGATGGCGAATTTCAGAGATATCAAGGCCGACAGAGCGATCGACTCCGTCCATCGTCGAACATCGTCAGTCCGACGACGAACAACAAGAAGGAAGTGGAACGGGCGCCCGCACCGATCAAGGCGATCGAACGAACTACAGAAGGTGGAACGCTGCATCAAGCGCCAGCGCCATGGAAACCAATGCGCCGAGCCGCCGCGGGAACCGACTCCGCCGACTTGGAGGAGCAGGTTGCTTTTGCTATTGTCAAAAGGCTTATTTATACCATATTTACTTTGATAAGAACACTTTTGTTGTAGCGTGAAGGAATGTCGGTTCGGGAGCAGAGACAGGGAACAGTAGGTTTATCGTGGAAACCAATATACGAGAGAGCAACGGGTTAGGTCGGGCCTAAACATGCGAGAGCGCGCAAGCACGGGAGCGAGCATAGGAACATACAGAGACGGCAATGACAGAATACCGGGATCCGACGTGGATCCGGATGACCGCGAGATTCAAATGTATATCACGCGCTGTCGCGCTCCAACAACTTTAAAATCAAAGAGAACATTTTACAAGTCAAAATCAATTTGGAAAGTGTTCTTAATTAGGAGGAAAAGGTATATTTGAAAAAATAAATCCTAAAAAATCCAGAAAGGCCTCTTGCTGATCGCAGAAATTAACGCGAATCGATGAATTCAGATGATTTACAAGAATGTGCGCAGTATGCTGAACAAGATTACGCCGAGCACTTTCGAGACGCTGTGCGACGATTTCTTGCGACTCGAGCTTCAGAGCAAGTTGCAGAACATGGACACTGTCATCAGCATCATCTTCGACAAGGCTGTCGAGGAGCCCACTTACACCGCTCTCTACATGTTCGTTCTCCCACCCACAAGCGTCTAATACCAGTACAGAGTATTATGCATCTACCGTATATCGCCGTACGAAATTCAGTTCCTCTCCCAAATCGGGCGGCTACGCGGATGGAAGGTTATGTATGAGAGTTAAATATTTGTACTGGTGTTAGCCACTTGTCCCCTACACTATCCTTAATTGTGTAACTTATCATTCTCCTTGGCCGCTTTCAGAAAACTCTTCGAGAAGCAGATTGATCAAGAAAGCAAGTCAAACGGCTCCAAGTCCGTTTTCCGCAACGGCATTTTGAACAAGTGTCAAACGACGTTCGAAACTGCGCAGAAGAATCGAGATGAGCTGCTCGCCACGAAAAGAGCCGAAGCGAACGCTGAAACGGATGTAATCGTTTGGCGATGTTCATTTATGTGGCATGTATCGCAGACTCACCTAATATACCATTTTTGCCTTTATAAAGACGCTTTTCTAATCAAAAAGGTAGATCTTTTAAATATTGATTTGACCAAAAAATATCCTCTTTTCAGGATAATGTCGTTATAAAAAGGAAAATGTTATAAACAGTTTAACGCGTTTAAACGCAGCTATTTCTTCGCTCTCATCTTCTATTCTTTGCATGCTGAACGAGCCCAGATTAGTGCACCTTTTCATTGGTCGTGTGGTGCTGCGCTTATCCTATTTCACTGTATTTGAATAGTCCTTTATTGTCTTTCGTGGCTCGCACGTCAATTCTGCCTGCCTTTAGGAGAAGAAACGCGCCGAGCTGCTTTCCGAATGCGAAGATAAGGAGAGGAAAGAGCGGCGACGCGTGTTTGGACTTGTCGGGTGCGCTTTCAACTGGAGTCATTGTCTCTCTTGCTTTGCTTACAAGATCTTTCATCATACATAATTCATTGCTTTTGCATTCACATTAGTCTAAATATCTTTCAAACTGAATGCAAGGTTGGCGTATTATGATGACTTTGATCGGCAACTACAGTAACCTCTTAATCCGGGAATGTACTGTATATTTTTTTCAACCACAAAATATTTCAATTTATCACCTCAGTCTATCGTCGCATGTCAGATTATACTACTGAAGTTAACGCACCGCTAAGTAGCCTTGTCATATTTAGCTGATAAAAACTACGCTTCGTTGTTTAAAGCTAGGTTGAATCGCAATTTCTCTTCAACAATTCAACAATTTGTATTGCTTTAAATTTCTGTACCTTGCTCACTATCTCTAACTAATCGTCGCCTTGTTTCAGCTTCATCGGACACTTGTACTGCAGCCATTTGCTCACGCCGTGCATTGTGCAATGGTGTATTATGTATTTGCTCAAGCAGCACATGTCGACGACGGTTAGTAACTATTCTCTGTTCATCTACAACACCAATTTTGGGATAAATAGCGAAAACCGCCTCTCTGACGTCATATTCAAATACCGTATATCACCGAATAGAGCGCCTCTTTAAATTGAGCCCCCCCTTTTTCAGTAGAGCCGCCTTCAAAGAATCCTCTTCTTTTAGTAAGGGAGCTCTACTCTGTTTGGTCGCAATATTAATATAATGATATTCTGTTCAAATTTCGGCCTGGACGACTGTATGTTGATACGCTAAATGCTCGCGTTCGCTTTAAGGGCGGCGACGAAGAGTGCGTCGAGTGCGTGATACGGATGTTGACGACGATCGGCAAGGACCTGGACAACGACGCCAAGGGCAACAAGGCGCTCCGAAGGAATGTCGATTGTTATTACGAGAGCCTTCGGAGTTTCAACAACTTGTCCACTCGCGTTCGCTTCTCCATCGATGATTTGATCGAACTTCAAGCAGTGAGCGCTTTTTTGCATTTGTGATGATACTCTACGTGATAGCAGGTTGGGAGGGAAATAAGCGCTATCCGTAAGTAAGAGAAAGTTGAGATCCAGGTGTTCTGTGGCTTGTTTAATGGAAGCACGGCGATCTGATATTTAACTCCTTTCACTTTTAATCTCTCTGAGAAAATTCATGTGTAGGTAAAGTGTGATACTCGACCAGCTGAGCACAGGGTTATTTTAAAGAAAGAATGTAAAATGTAGAGATAATTATATCATCACACATTTGTTCAAAATATTTATAATGATAATGCAGAATTTATGGTGAAAATACAGAAATGTAATTATTACAGCATCCACTATTACGTATAACAACGACTGACGACTTTCAGAACAAGTGGGTGGCGCGAAAGTCGGTGGCCGTGATGCCGACGACGATCAAGGAAGTGCGCCAGCAGGCTGAAGCGGAGGAGCGGCAGAACGAGATCGACCGCGAGCAGCACTTCTTGCAGACGCGCGGCGGGCACAACCGCAACGGCGGTCATCTCCGAGGCGCCGCCAATCTCGGTCGCGGTGGATCCCCCCAGCGAGGACGCCCCGGCCAGCATGTCAATCGTCCCCTTCGCGGCGAAGCCATTCCCTCCACTCCCGACCGACGGATGCACGCCGCCGCTGCCGCCAGCAGTGTTCCTCAAACTGTCCCCAGCAAGAACCTCTCGCTACTTAATGAGGTAAGAAGGCTCTAGTATTTTTTGATTATACAGCGCAATTTTATTGAACACACTGTCTCCCACTCTCTTTCCCGCACACGGCTGTGTGTAATTAGATTCGTCGTAGGACCAAAATTTGACTTTCTGCTTTATCTGTCGATTTGTTTCGGCTATATTGCTAGCGTTATCAATTCATTCTTTAGTGACCGCCAGAAGCAGCTTATTTGAGCATTTTGCAAAAGAATTTTACTCTAGTATGGTAGCGTTTTAAGCTGTTTTAGTGCGCAATTAGAGATCGAAGGCATTCTAGAGTACCTCGAATACAAGCCCCCCCCTCCCCCATTTGGTTCATTCCATCGATATTAACAATTTTGATTTTCTGTAAATATAAGAGAATGAGCGAGCACTATCGAAATTAAACTTTTCTATGCGAGATATCAGATGTACTTCACAATGCGCGTAAAAAGTATTTTAACAGCTCTGGAAATTGACGTCAGAAGGCTGATTCTTTAGAAAACCTCGTACTTTCGCAAAGGGATACGTGGCGACCCTACGAGTTAAATGTACGCTTGTCAATCGATCGATCGCCCACTAAACCTCAGCGTCGCCAGCTGCGACTGATCAGACCCGGCCGCTATGCAAGAGATAGCGAATTTCCGGCCTTTTCTAACGCCGTATGCGCGCAAGGTGTGCAAGAAACGCACCATCACTGCGATTTTTGANTCAGACCCGACCGCTATGCAAGAGATAGCGAATTTCCGGCCTTTTCTAACGCCGTATGCGCGCAAGGTGTGCAAGAAACGCACCATCACTGCGATTTTTGACTGCTTCACCAGCTCTGCTGATTGCTGCCTGCTGCGCCATTCTAACTGGAACATATCTTTCGATAGATGTACAATTAGTAATACCAATCACCTTGCGAACTGGTAAATGCGGTGCGAGCACTGACAACGACTCATTCGCGGAAACTCAATTTGCAAGCTGTTCTTTTTGGCGTGCCGCCAAGAAAGTCTGCTCTTGGCTCATTTCGCTAGATTCAGGTGCAAAAGGACAGTCGTGCTCTCGGCCACAGCAAGAAGAAGACTTGGGCCAGTGGCGCTTGCGGCGGTGGCGGCAGCAACGGCCAGCAAGACACCGATCGCGCGCCCTCTTCCACCGCTCACCGCAGTCAGACGTCGTCGCGCAACGGCTAGTCATTCCGTCTGTTCAGCTCGCTGTCTGATGCCTAGGCGTCGAATATACCTCAATAACTTTTCTGTTTCCTAACACTAATATAAACCATTTCTGCATTTGTAAGGGCACCATCAAAGAGGACATTGTTCATATTTATATGACTTGGAAAGTGTCTTCTTTGAATGTAAAAAAGCCCTTATTAGAGTGGAAACGGTATAAAAGAATTAACTATTCATCTTTGGTAATGATAAGTGGTACGTCTCGAATTCTCGATGTATGTTCGACGCCTTATTGAAAATCGTAATGCTTATTTCTGCTCACCGCTTTCGGCCTTACTTTATTCGTCGCGTTTGAAATTTTATCATATTTGTGAGAGATTCTCAGCGTTTATTCGTTGTGTTTCTGATACTAACCCACAATTTAAAGCGTTTCCTAACGACATCAATCGAATGCAAACGAATATTTACCGGCGCTCTCATTTGACAGAACGATCGGAGCTTCGCGCATCCCACGAACCGCATCAAATCACATCGCATAGCACCAAATCGAGGACAGTTCGCGCTCGTCGGCACTGTCTTTGGTGTCGACAGCATGCAAAAACAGCAACTGCGATATTGAATCGCCATCACGGAAGCAGCAAAGACTAATAGTCACGATTTATTGTGATAATGGACCGGTAACATAATCGTGTCCTAAGCTGTTCTTAAGTTTTGCATTACTTAAGCCCATTATGAAACAGCGCTGAGTATCGCTATGAATTACCTAACTTTAGGACACGATTATGTTACCGGCCCAATATTACATGCGCCTGCTTCTGACCCGACGATTGTGGTTCAGAACAGAGTTGATGAACCGATTAGCGTATTTTATATTCTTCCCAACGTCTTCCTGTTCGTTCACAAACGGGACAGGTTTTCAGTTGACACTGCGTATTATCCAATAGGATCGCTCAAAACCTGCGAGAACATTTGCGTCTGAACTCAAGTTTGCAAAAAAATACAACTAGCTTGTGAACGGAGGTAATGAACGGAAGATTATTTAGTTTGCACTGAACACTGGCTGCATTTAAGGTCAATAGAGAGGGAGCTTCTTTAGTCACGCCGTCGGTGCGCGTGGTAGGCTGTTGGGTTACCGTCGCTCGCGAATTAAATAGGTAGATTTCGACAGAACGACGGCCGATTGATCTTTCCCCTACTGGCTACAGCCGCGACAAAGCAACTACTATTGGAGGATAAATGTCAAGTGACACCTTTGCAGTGAGTGCGGAACCAGTGAAAGCGAGAGGCTTCCTTAGATTACAAACTGAGTGGTAAACAATACAAAACGAGCGGGGGAAAGTGAGAGACAACACGGAGACTGTACTCTGGAAGGGACGGTCGACCGCTACGGACGAACAACAGGAAGCAAACCAAGTCTTACCATGAAATGGGGCGCGCGCGATTAGTGACACTATGCGTACAATAGCGCTCATAGCGTTGGTTGCGTGCCAATACAAACGGTTTATTCCTATTGACGACGGTCCAACTGGTAAGGGCCTTAACAGATTAAGTCGAATACATCAATCACGAATTAGCGGCGACATATCGTGATCGTGCCGATAGCGAAGACGCGCTACTTAGAATTGATAATTCATCAAGTTCTGTCCCGTCAGGGGCATCAGCCAGTCTGGGAAAATACAACCGGTTGTCCGTTTGTTCGCTCTGTTGCGTTAATGACTCAACCCCGCCCGCTTATTTTTCTTCGTGTATTACTGTTCTGCTGATTCAAAAATGCGTAATATTGGCAACAACGTCCTGCTAAGTCTAGCCTGATCTTCGATTCTTTAGAAGAAATATTGACCAAATAATGCGCCAACGACTTTTACTATGTTGCGTAGGTGCTTTAGTGTTCTGAACGTTCGTTATCAGAGGTGGTGTGATGGTGCGGGGAGTGTGTAACTCGAGTAGACGGGTGTGTAACTTTGACCCTTGAAGACTGGGAGAGATTAAACGCTTTTCGCCGCGAAGCTGCCACCTTTTTATTGGCAAACGCTAGTGTTGCAGCCAAGCATATAGCGTAGTTGCCACGCGCCAATGTGCATTGGATAAAAAGGGGATAGGTCTGGCGTGAAAGGGGGACGCCTGACCTCCGACTCGGACCTCCCAAGCAGCATCGATCGCTGCCGTCGTCTGCTCTTCGTGTATAGTGCGGTCCCACCGTTACACTGCACTGTTTTTTTGGCAAAATAGCGCGTGCGTAGTGTATGGGCGACTGCGCTGGCGAACGGTGCAGCGTTGACAGCGTGACATGAGCGACTAGTGGCGCTGTTGTCGGTCGATTGTTGGCTATCTTTCGGCAATGCGGTCGCCCACTTTAATAGAATCGATTACAGCGGCGCTCAACGTGATTCACTGACGATTGCCAGCAGAGCGCGCGTACATCCGTCCAGCCGGCCGGCGAGCCGATTTGCTGGATGTATTGTCGACGATTGACCGAGTGAGGCGGCGCCGCGGGTGGCGAGGCGGTTACTCGTATTTCCGCCGTCCACATGGGGCAATAGCCAGTGGGCAGCCGGTGAACCATTGGACGCTGCATCGTTTTCACTACGCCGGGTAGGTAGGCGTGGTGGCAGTGGCGCTTTGTGCGACTCGCCCGCCGACCGCCGCCTCCTCGCTCGGCACCGATCGCCGACGGGCTCCGATGACTCGTGTGTGCACTACGCGCGTACCCTGCCAACCATTTCAATCGCCGTTGCGCGGGCATCGCGCGCGTCTCGAGTTCCCTCGTGTCTCCGCAGACGTTTTCTTAAAAAATTTTGAGCTCCTTCAGTCGACTAGCACGCTGCCGCAATGGACGACGATGGTTGGTCGGTAGCGAGCACGGCCAGCCGGTTGCGACGATCGCTGTCCCGTTCACTCGCCAGCAATTTGAATGCGAAGCGATCGCGGTCCTTATCGAATGTCATCGGCAACATGTCCGACGTGGATGTGGGCGTGGTTTCGAACGGCATTCTCGGCGCTTCCTTCTGGGTAAGTGAGTCGAATCGGACAAATCAGTCGTCGGTGCCATTAACGACTGATTGTGCGCAAAACGCTGATCTCGTTCATTTTTCCCCAATCGTCATTTAGCGCGACCCAGTGGTGAGTTTGGCCGCCGAGGGGCCAAACTGGGCCGAGTCCCATTCTCATTCGCTCGATCGGCAGCAAGTTGGGGGTCGATTTGTTTGACCTCCGTTGATTGACTGAACGGCGTAGAAAGGAGGGAGACAGAGAGATCGTGTGCGGATATCTGTGTGTTGATCCGTTGAAATCGCCTGATTATCATCATTATGAAGGATTTGCGTCGGTTGATGGCGACGAGAAGCGAGCTATTCGCTTCTTCCAGAGACATCTCCGGTGCTGACGATGTAAGAAGAGAAGAGTAGCCGTTGGCCGTGTGGGGGTAAAGGGTAGTGTGCGTGGGATGTTTGCTGTAGCGCTTTTGATGACCGCTCGAGAGCAGTTTCCGCGGTATAATCGGATCTTTTGCAGGGTGATGCCGGGTTTGATTGCCTGCGCAAGATCGTTCGCAAGAATCACGATGCCTTTCGCGACTTAATCGCAATCTTCGATGAACGGTCAGTCAACTAGATGCTCTCGAGGGTGACCGTTTCGGTTTGCTGATTGACGGTTGATCTTTAGTGCCACTCTGGAGTTTACCTACTCGAAAGCGATTCAGAAACTGTCAGCGCGTCTGCATCGTATTTGCGAAGGATCTGTTGGGTAAGCGATCGAACGCGAGTTTTTGCTTCCGACAATCGTGCTGATAACACTACTCGCTTCTGCAGGGCGATTGACGGCGGATGGGCCAATGTTGCCGATTCATTCGACTGCGAAGCGACTATTCATAGGTAAGCTCATTCAATCGCAACCCGGAAGCCATCATGACGTTTCTGCAGCAATTTGGGCTCGGCGCTGTCGGATGATATTGTACACCCTTTGCGGTCGATTTTCACCGCTCAACAAAAGACTATTCGCACTGTAAGTAGCGTGCTATTGTTTTGCTCGTGAAAGAACGCACGACGACGATGATGACGTTAAAGGCGGAAGGGTTGGCGGAGAAGACGATGCGTCGAATGGGCGAAGCGCGCACGGAGCAGCACAAAGCGAAGCGCCAGACGCACGGCACGTCCAAAGAGTTGGAGAAGGTCGAACGTCAGTGTTCCGAGGAGCGGCGGCGAGCAGTGGACGCCAAGAGCGAAAAGCAAACAGCCAAGGTAGGCCTGTTTGCGTTGTTGAGGGGACGTGACCTGAACTAGCACAATCCGCCCTCTGTCGGCCGCCGTCCAGCACGCGCGTCCCAAATCGCCAGCATTTTCTTCTTCAGCTGCTAGCCAAGCGACGCAAACTCGCCGAGCAAGTGGCTCGCTCGGAGAAGACATACGNTCCAGCACGCGCGTCCCAAATCGCCAGCATTTTCTTCTTCAGCTGCTAGCCAAGCGACGCAAACTCGCCGAGCAAGTGGCTCGCTCGGAGAAGACGTACGCCGAGTCGTCGATCGGCGCCGAACGCCAACGCGCCGACTCAGAAGCAGCTCTCGGCAAGGCCATCAACCGTCTGGAGATGGTCGAGCAGCAACGGCTGGCTCACTACCAGACGGCGCTCGGCCGCTACCAACGCAAAATGACTCAGTTTGGTCCGACGCTTACTCAAGTGCGTTCCACCATCCGTTTCTCATGCTATGCGAACAAACACACGTTGATTCACACACCGCTCTCGTTTAGATGTATCAACGACACATGGCTCCGCTCGACTCGGTCGCCGCCACCGCCATATCCGCCGATTTGCGTTCACTAGTGGGAGAATTTCATCCGAAAGTGGCTCCATTCAGGACTCTACTTCTTTGCGATTTCTACGTGAGTGGCTGCGAATGCGCGCGTGCGAATGGCGCGCTTTTTTTCGTATTTTACAGTACAGTGCGATACAACAACAATAGCAGCGCACGCGATGGGCATTAGATCATATTGAGCGTTTTCAACACGGCCGTTACCCGTTGAGTGAGATTCGGAGCGAAGCGGTCGAGACTCGGGTCGTCCACTGTCCTGTGTAGCAAATCGGGGCATTCGTCGCGCGATTCGATCGGACAGCTGTCCTTGTAATGCAACTTCAAGGCCACGCCCGGATCGACGTACACCGTGTTCCTTAGACGAGGGCGCAGGCGATGCAGGGCGAAGTGGTTGAATACCGTGGCGACGTTTGGCGAGTACATGAAGCTCTTTCCGTAGTCGCCGCGTTTGCTCAGCGCCGCCGATCGCCGTCGGTGTCGCAGCATGTACATGTACTTGGGTATAGACTCGTCGATTTCTGTCGTTAAGTTGGGAAATTTGAAGACGTTGATGGTGGAGATGGCGGTGAAGTCGTCCGCGTACTCGTACTGTCGCCGGATGTTATCGAGCATCGTCGGCCAGTCGCCGTACTTGAGCGGCACGATCGCTTCGTCTATGTCGGCGATCAGCACGTAGCGATGCGTGCCGATGTGCCTGTACAGACAGTCGTTGTAGGGCATGAGTTCGTTGCGTCGCTTCTGCTGTCGATTGCGCCAGATGAAGTTGCTTCGAATGAACGGCTGATTTGGCGATTCGCCCGGAAGCGTCAGCGATACCTAAAAGTCAGCGTTTATTACTCCTGCACAGAGCAGCAGTCTAAGGATCACACGCTTTCTTTGACCTAGTTTCAATAATGGTTATTTGTTAATGACAGTTATAAGTGAGAAGTTCAAACGTGAGACTGTTCATTTAAAATTGGAACACCCAAGCGTAATCGCTCATCCCAGAAACAACGCGTCATTGATTGTTGAAGGTCGTATCTTACCTGGACTAGTTTTCGCTCTCTTTCATAAAAGTCGAGCACTTTGGCGGTCTGCGGATGAACGTAGTAGGTGTAGAAAACGACTCGATCGGCGCCGAGCAAATATTGCAATTCGAGCCATTCCACTAACTCGATGGAGACGTCCTTCAGAAAGTCCATTCCCTTGACGCATACTACCACCTTGTCTTGAACGGCGGTCGGCTGCCTACCTTGCACCGGCAACAGATTAGCGGGCTGATTGCAAGGCTTGGAGGTGAGAGAGACGAACGCTGGCGGAGCGGCGGAGGCAAGTTGGGCGGGAATGGGACAAGTTATAAGCGCGGGAATATAAAATCGGTTGCGCGGGTCCCAGCCGCGCTGCCAAATTTCGCGCGCATGGGCGCGAACGATCGCCGCCGGATGGAGGGAGTCGTCGTCGTAGAACTGGCAGAAAATGGTCTGATTCGCTGTCCTTCGTGCCATCACGAGCAGTTGAACTGAGTTGACGTCCGGATAGAGCGAATTGTTTCTTCTGTCCATGTAAGCGGAATAAATAAACAGTTGCATATTCAACTGGGTGTCGCTCAATGTTTGCCATTCGACGTCGGGTTCGACTCGCGGCGCTCTCGTCGGTCGTCTCCACGCCGACCAAGCGGCGCAGTCGAACGAGCGTACAGTTCTTTTCGGTTCAACGACCGACTGCACGAGCGCGCGTCCGACCTGCATGTCGCGAATGTACTGGAACGTCTCGAGCGCGTAGTCGACGTCGTCGAGCAGGTCGACACCATCGGCCGGAATCGGCGCATAATTGACGTCGGCGTCATCATCGAGCTGGCCATCGTCGAACTGAGCAATGAGAAGCAGCAAGAATAGGAAGCCGTTGATGAGAAAGAGCGAACGATGAGAACGGACGCAACGTCGGGCGTGCCGCGTCCACACGACGAGCCGCCGTGCGAGGCGCATGAGCGCGCAGTCTGTGGTAATACCCCCGCTCACTCCTCCCTTGCGCTGGTATGGTTACTCCGCCAAGGCCGTCATCGTTGGGCGCGCGCGCGCGGAAAATAACCCTCTGTACACAAACACATTGTTGCGCTGTTCAGGCGGAAGACTTTGGCCAGGTCATCTGCCCCGTGCGCAGAAGAACCGCTCTTCAACGATGCTCGCTGATCGTACAGAAGGAGATTGAGAAGGAACGCAAGAATACCAGCGGTGACTTTCTTATCTGCGACTATTGCACACTTGCATGACTGGAAGTTTTTAGGCGCGTCATTCATCATATCAAAGGCGTATGAAGACGTGAGACCGCCGGCCGAGTGTCCGAACGAAAATGGCGAAGGCGATTTCGTATGTGACTTTGTTGAAACGTCTGGCAATAGATTTTGCGGTGATTGACCACTGGCATTGCAGATTTGCTCAATGCTCGATTACTTGGGCTACACAGCGTTTAAACTGGATCAGGCTCTCAATTCGTTGGAGAAGAAGCCGCGACGTCAGTCACATCCACTCGGCAAATACGAAGAGCGCACAACCGACAAGGCGGTAAGCATTGCGCAAGCACTCGAACGGTCGGTGCCAATTGTCCGGTATCGGTGATTGCAGGGACTGCGGCAGACTTCCCTTCGCATTCCCGTGCAGCCATCGACCGTCGCCATACTTCCAGCGACGAACGATGGTCGCGAGCTCGGCGACGGTCAGAGCAGTCAGTCCAGCACTAGCAGTCCCCGACATCCGGTTACTCGAAGAGACTCCTACAGTACGCTGCACTTCTGTGTCAATTATCTATGGGCGTGTCGATTTCTACAGAGGAGGGAAGAGGAGGGGGCCTCTCTCCCTCCACGGGCTTATTTCGGGAGGCTGTTGTAATTACTACGGTTGCAATTATAAATGTGAGAAGTACGGCGGTTGGTCTGTTGCGATGTACGTGTGACAAATTTCCTCGCCACAATGCCACAACTGACCAATCGTCGCACGTTCCGCAGTTCTAATTGTAACTGTTGTGATTGGAATACTTTAATGATGTAGGCCTAGGGAGATTACTATTTGAGCGAAATATCCCTGCGCTTTGACAGAGTATAACAAAATGTCATCTTTCAAAGATTTCTGATTGAAGGGCAGATTAAACTATTTTTATGATTTTGTGAGTGTGAGGGGAATTGTGAGTACTAAAATACGCTACCGCCCCTCAGAATTCTCCTGGTATCGACGATGCATAGAGACAGAGACCGCAGTTTCCATCTCTTTTGCTTTTATAGTCTACGAGCGGATTGGAGGGGAGACGAACGATCCCATCATCTGCAACGTACTCTATGACTTTACACCAGAAAACGACGACGAGCTGGCGCTGCGAGC
>NIUQ01001354.1:0-51166 GCA_002796945.1 Plectus sambesii | reverse complement strand
TTAGTTCAGTTTGAGCTTGAAACAGGTTTGGCTTAAAGCTCTGGTACCATATCCATTTTGAGAATATGCTTCTTGAGCTACCAAAAAAAATATTCGGCCACACCTGAAATGTGTTCAATCGATAAAAATTCATTCAAAGCGTTTCCGATTTGGTGAACTTTTATTATCTTCGAAAGAGAGAGAGGCCTATCGGGTGCCTGATGAGAAAGCAGTATCAGTCAACTGAACACGATAAAACAAACATTCGCGTGTTTTCGACTCAATATTTGCGTCTATGACCGATAGGGCTATGCAAATTTTGGACTGGATAGAAGGCCACATATTTTTTCTCGTGAAAAACCTGAAACTTGAGACCAATGGAGAAGCTTGTGAGGGAAGCTTGAATGAAAATTTTCATTTAAGCAGCAGCCTAAGATTAATCGATTTAAGAGAAAAGTGCCGAGCTATTATAAATACGGTACATGAAGCCTGTTGAAATTTATCTGATTTGCTGAACCCTCAATTTCCTGATGAGGACCGACAATCAAGGTAATGCTGCGGTGAGAAATGTTGCCTACTTAATGTCATAAAAGAAGATCTAACATACTTTTGTATATTGCAGGCAAAGCTGTTATTTTTGGTTACTAATGAGAAATTTCTTGAGCTCTTGAAGTCTCTGTGAATCTCTGGGGCTCCTAAGCGTTATATCTGAGGTTTTGATCTCTTTATTACTACCAATAAGGTATATCTCGGCACAATTCTGGGCCGAAGGAATTCCATTCTCCTAATATTTAATGAAATTCTCATGGCTGCCAGTTCTATGCGCTAGACTGCGGCCGCATGTGCCAACTCTTATGGACAGATTATGACCTTTGATCCTTTAACTTCCAACAGGCCGAAATCTTTCTTTATAAGGAGGAGAGGGTACATTTCGCTGATCTTTGTTAAGCAATTTATTTCCTCGTAAAGTTACTTACTAAACACGGCCATGGCCATCGCGCGTACGCAGACACAATCTCTGTGATCCTCTCTCGTTCTTTATACTCCTCCGTGAATTAACCTTTGAGACGAAGGGGTGAGTACAATTAAACTTCCATACGCAATCACTCCGCCCTACCCGCAAACACCTGCATGGTAACGAAAGGCGATCTGATAGGATGATATGACGTTAATGGAGATGAAAATAGTTTCCAATTAACTGCGTTGACTTGACACTGATGGGACTTCTTGATAGCTGTGGAGTCACGGCGGTGCTCAAGGCACTCTTGCCGGCTGGTACATCAGCAGATACATCTACGATCGACTCGGCAAAAAGAGTTGGAGACTTTCGCAGTCCTATTGGTAGAACTAAGAGTTGGATCGTCACAAAACAGTTTAAACAACGGATTCACTCTGGCGGTACCGCTGTTCGCGCAGTCTCGCTTCAACCGCTACCAAATATATTTTCTTAGAGTTTTCGATGTAAAATCAGTTATTCAATCAGCCTAAATTGTGTACAAAGAATGTGGAAGAGGATGGTGGCGTCATGCGGTCTAATTATCTACTAGAAGAATCAAAACAGTGGACTAGATCCTGTCTGAGAGGTAGGAGTGGGTCGGTTTGGCTGAAATCCTTACGATGGTGCTCTGCAACCACGCAATAGGTGGACATTGAGCCTGCTTATAGAAAAGAATCAATAACTAATGTAGCAGGCATCAATGAGCAATTTCTTGATATTAACTTCATCACCAAAAGCAGATCACGTCACGAGCCTACATTTTCACTCTGTTGAAAACTCCATACCACACTGTCCTTTTCATTCTTAGAAATTCTAAAAATTCGCCTGTTTCCTTCATCAGTTAATGTATCTATATCGACAATTCGAGTGTGAAATTTTCGAAGGTTCAATACAGGATGGCGTGCAATGTATTGCGGACTATGTTAAGGCGTCCTCTCATTTGCAAACATTCCATCAGCTTTACTGGTCACTGTCAAAAGGCATCCTTGGATGATATACACAAACTGAATTATTCGCTCTGTTCTGGGGTCGGAACGTCCGCTTTCTGAATCGGAGCACAGCCTTACTAAGTATTATTACGCTTACCGTCTTTTTCCTCTCAGGTGAGTGACCCGAAATTTTTCTTTCAGGTGAAGAATTCGTCGCTTCTCTTTTCTACTCGCAGATCGAGCCGGATACAGAAATTTGAGAGTCTTGGCCGCGACGCAGAGAAATGACCCTTGATAGGGTTTTATTTTTCCGAAGGCAGCAGATATAGTGGGCAGCTAGTAGAGCCATCCAGTAGACGAGCAATGGAGCGTGTTATGCAATTAAACGGCTGAGCACGCGTAAGATGCAGTTGCAGTGCATGAACGAGCAAGCAAGCGATCTGACGGATTACCACACATCATTCTATCGCTCAAGCTGATATCTGGAAGCATTTTTCATACTATTGCGGCATGATTACGCGTAGAATCGCATGTTTTGCACGCGAAAAACCATGCAAAATTCAATCCCAGTAGAATTCTTTATGTCACATAGTCTATTGATAAGCTATTTGTGCAACGCGCAAATTGTGTTTACTGCTTAACTATGCTGAGAGATCGGTTGACGAGCACGCCAGGGACCTATGTCAGAAATTATCGTTATTTAAGAACTGTGAAAATACGGAACAGCAGTTGTGATGGGCAGTGATTTTCAAATCATTATCAGTTATTTCCCGATTTCGATCAATCATCATGCTTGTAATCTAGACATAACAGTAGTTGTATAAAACAGGCCCTATGAGGTAAAGTATAAGGCAATTGCGTCATCCAGCTACGTCAACTATTATCGCATTTCTCAGACATTTCCTGCGGGGTTTTCATTCGTTCAGCGACCATCAGGTGCAGATTAATTTGAGCACAAGATTAATTGGTAACGACTGCAATTGAAAGCCAAGTTTATTAGATACAGTGCTGTATATCAAGTGAAAACTGTAGTCAACGAAATTTTCAGTTGAGATCAGAATTCTTTAACCGTCCATTTCCTAGTCTTAATTGGTTACAATTCTAGCAATTTATTGCATTCTTCAAAGAGTACACGGGATTTCACGATTTATTTAAACAGGCCGCGAAGGGTTATAAGAATGTGAAGTTTCTTAGAGAGCAAGGCTCATTTGAGAAAGTATGGTGTGCTAACGTAATAGAAGAGTACAAATTTTTGCAAGGAAAGTTCAAGCACAAAAATAAACTTGAAATACGCTTGTTAACACTGTTCACATACTGAATCCATCATTAAGCCTTTGTGGGCGTTCACAATTACAGGATAAGTAAAGGTGGAAATTACTGAGAAAAATTTATCATGAAGCACTTAATGATATTGAGATGCGCGTCTTACAGAGTTCGCGTCGCCCCATCAGCATGCGGTGCGCTTCACGCGCCATCCCGTATCGATCCTAAGTTTGGCAGAATTAATGCACCATAACCTTGACTGATCAAAAGATGAGGCGAAAGCAGTAATTTCCGTCATTAAATGTGCGTGCATTCTCATGTAAATTGTATATTCGCGACATAGCATTTTATCAGGAAAAGTGCAACAACGTAATAAATTTCGACAATGCTACGATATGTTACAATTTCAAGTGTTCATTCGAAATAGTTCGAAGTGTGGTACATTTAACTTTGCCGCATCGGTAGTGAGTAAATGGCGGTTACTCCTGATTCTTTATTTAACGTAGGGCACGCAGGATATCTCATCATTGGTTGAAACGCTAGCTCTATATGTCAACAATATCCTAAATGCATCCACTATAGCCAGTCTTAGCGTTGCTGAACCACTGCCACCCCTTAATTATGTTCTTGTTCTGTCCGAATTTGATTCGTCTTGCGTCCGAATGTTGTTTTGATCGCTGCCTTGAAATCTTTGTGTTTCCAGCCATAAATGAACACATTGATAGCTCCATTAAGACAGGCAAAAATGCCGAAAATGGGACCCAACTTCACGGTCTGCACGAAAAAAGAGTAAACCGACCAAATCGAGGGTAACACCATGAAGATCATCGATGTCAGAAAGAGAATAGAGACTGTTGTGTTGGCCTGAAAATGATTTATAAAAATGGGAAGCTGCGGTTTTGGAAAGTATAGTTAAGAGCATGTTTGTGCCAGTTGTACATGCGGCTAAAGTTGTGATAAAACTGGGCGCTAGGTGTTCAGGTTTGGTTCAACTAAGACATTGCAAAAAGCTGTCTGGACCTTATTGGGCCTAATTCGGTGTGGTTCAAGTGATGCGGCATCATAAATCGGGTGAAAACGACTGTCACCGTTGTGATAAAACGCACAACGCATTGCCGACGGGTTATTAGGTTGCGAAGCAACAGATTGTGGCCGATGAATCAGCAATAGTCAACAGATACTGTTACCAGAGCAACCCATTAACCCCATCGTTACTGCTTTTGCGTGCGTGATGAGAAAATGGGTATCTCTTGTACTGATGGTACCCAAAAGGGTCCATTATCTAGCGAGAGCTTGAGTACAACTAAAAATATTTTGACAAAAAGTAAAATTTTTACCAAAAATTTATATCAGAATACAAAATGAAAGAACTCCTTCGCCAGGCCAATTTTGAGGATAATCTCAAATTTTAGTCGCTCATAAAAAAAAGTTTGCCAAATTAGACAATCAAAGCTTTGCAAGGGTATGAATATGTCTCATTCGGTAAGTATGCCAAAGGAGCCTGAAAAAGTGTCGCCCTTCCCTTGTAGACGACTTTTTCTCCCCTTTTCTCGAAATTTGCGCTGGAAAGAATGTTGAAGAGTGTTCCAGCGTTATGTATTTTCTTCCTTTGTTAAACAAATAAATTATTCAATTCCTCCTATGACGCAACTAAATTAATTACTCAATGGCGGTATTAGTGACTACCTGCTGAAGTCGATCTTTTGAATCTTGCGGCAGCTTCGAGTCAGCTTTTAGACTACGAAGCTTCCAGAACACGACTACATAGAGTAACTGTGTTCCGATATTTAAGACCACGCTTGAGAATATACGGTAGATTCTGAATCCATTTGGGAAGGCGACAGTAGTCGTGCACGATGTTTTGGCCTCCGACAAATCTGCACCAAAGATATTGCTCGCCATCTAAAAACTTTCTCGTTATAAATCGTGTCCCAAGCAGATGTATGTACAAAGGGTATACGTTATTTACTTCCTATAGCCCAAAAAATCGAATGCTCATTGTGATGAGCTTTATCCCAATGATAAAATTTAATAAAAGAGAGAATATAACTTTTCCCACAGTGTGACATCATTTGTCTCTGATTGCGATAAGAGTAAGGAATATGGGACTTAAGGAAGTATGAGGAGAGGCAAAAAATCAGAGAATTATCATGTTTTACGCATACAATAAATTTTTTTTCTCCGTTAAGAGAAGTCGTATCCGCGCTACCGTAACACGGGGCTGCCTCTTTACAGCATGATTACTAGGTTGAAAGAATTACAATCGATATCACAGTGAAACTCCACCATTCGCATAGAATACCCAACGTAATTCTATCTGCATACCATCTTAAGGTACGTATTTAGCATTCGACCCTTTGTTTGCTCAATATGGCGATCAAGTCTTGAAATTTTTTAAATAGCTGAGCATTCTTTCTAGTCACTTAGTTGATGTTCTAATAAGCTACTAACCTCTGACGCACTCCACAAGAAACTGATGAAAATGACGAACTGCGCAATTTTCAGATGATTTTTGGCGTAGTAGGCAAAGGGTTGAAAGAGCGCATATATGCGATCAATAGCCAAGAACAGAGTGCAGATCTGGTTCATTCGCACGCCGCTAACATTGCCCGCAACGGACCAAAATATACTGCCAACCGTGCAGTTGATATTGTCATTTATGGCGATATTGAGCGCGTACGGTATCGTGCCCGCAGCTGTAAAATGACATCGAATTAAGCAATCGTCACATAGTTAGGACACCAACACACAAGTCAAAAAGTCAATAGTCAGTTAGAAAACTATAAAGAACTGTATTGACCAAACTTTTAGTAATTTCGTATAAGACTCATAAACTTTCACTTTCTCCTTCCAATGCGATAAAGCGTGAAGTCAACTACTTATCTTATCATAATTACTTGTTTTCATTCATTAGCTTAATATTATGGCTGCTGGGAAGAGATGGATTTTAAGACTTCAGCGCTACTTAAATTTGCATCACACTCGCCGACTAAAGCAAATCTGACGGTTATAGTAGCGTTTTATTAAGGGGCCTTATTGCATTTGTCAGGAAACGAGCAAATACTACTTAATATGTTGCGTTACTTCTACTGCATAAACTGCTTACAGTAGCGTTCGAATTTTCGTTCTTGATATTTAAAAAAATAAACATCCATGTCTGTGCTGGTATGTTTTTTTAACACGTCTTCATATCTGAAGTAAATAAAGTTGTGGTAATAGTTTTAAGACATTAATTAGGAATAAATAGAATAAAGCGAAACATGCTTTTGAACATTTTGAACAGGCTACTTGATAATCATATGTGTTTCAGGTCTTTCCAGTTCAAAGTTTCTCATATCTGTCGTCTTTCGCTCTCAAATTTGCATGTCATCATTTCGGAACATTCCCCTTAAGCCAATATTCAATTTGGTTCCCGATTAGTAACTTTTAATGTACAGGTAAAGAGAGCAGGTGATAAAGTAGGTCTGTTGAGAGCAATCAAATTGCAGCTGTACGTCTGAATCTAATGCCCTTCACAGACATGACGTCAGTTTTGATTAACGCAAAGTTCCGCTAAGGGTCTTCGGCACTTTTGAGCTTCAGAAAACATCGAGTTTTGAATATAGTTTTGATCATGCAAGGAATCACTTCATAGACAAAGTGAGATGCGAGAAGATGCAAATAGATGAGAAATAGCTGGATGGGTGCCAGTTACTTTTTAGAGCACAGCGCGATTTATTAGTGTGTTTAAGAATGAGATATCTATTGTAATCAATATGAAATCTTTTTATTTATGTAAAAACTGTCCATGGTAGTGTTTAAGCGTATGCACAATGCATGTACCGTATTTTAACACCATAAACTAATCTTTGACCAGCCGTTCTATTAATCTTGATACCTAGTCAAAACATTTTCACTGATGCCTTCTCGCGGTTCTGTAGCAAATGGCTGCTATAAACTATCCTAGTATTCAAAGTGCTCGTGCTGTAAGCCATCATCTTAGTTATGGTTTGAGACAAGTTTATTGAGAAGGAAATGCTTCAGTTGTGTAGACGGTATTTAACCTTTTCTTTAAAACATTTCTGCAAACGCATAACAGCACGGTACTAGCACAGTGCGTCTGAGAGGGCTCGTGGCAATTATGCGTTGTGTTTTGAGCGCATCAGTATTTATATTATGGCAAACGAACGAGCGGAAGCGCTCGTCGTTCGAGATCTTCTTTGATGGTCGAATGAATTAGCTAGTGTAGTCACTGTTAACTTCAACCACTAACGCATGCTAGTTTCCTATGCAAATGAACTTGCAATAATTGAATTTACCTGTAAGAAAGTCGGCGACGGCGAGAGCGGCGATCAAATAGAGGCAGTCTTTCTGTCTGAGCGACGCGTTTTTCGCCACTACAAGGAGGATAGTGCCGTTGCCCACCAGCGAAATTATTGATATAACAATTAGTGTATACGGCGCAATGTGCGTCAGAAAAACGATGACTTCCGGTGTACTGGAATTCGCATCCGCCATTGTACTGAAATGAGATCATCATTTCCTTTCACGTTCAAAACCATTCAGTCATCGAAGCGCTAACTGGACATCAAATACGGCAATAGTTAGTTCATGAAATTAAATATCAATAGTATGCGATTAAACGAAGACGAGTAACTCGAGATCGAAGATAGTTAGAACGAGAATCTGTCAAACAAGATCAAAAGCTCTTTTAGTGCTCCGAAAACAGGTACGATGACCTCGAATGAGCCTTCTTCACTAACGAAAACTCGAAAAAAAGGATGTAAAATGAACATATTTTGAGAAGTCCTAAACATCACTTTCAAGCCTCAAAAACGCGAGTGGCTTTTCGGCTCTACTCTCAATCGCAGTGCTACGCACCTTCCTATTAACTGCTATATACACCTGAATAGAACGATCAGTGATACGAGCGGCCGAGCCGAAGGTTGCTAGAGGCGTATGCTGCAATAGTCCGTCCATGGTGCTGCATCGTGGGATCGGATAAGCGCCTATTGCGAATGCGCGTCATACCTCAACGCAATTTGAGCGGGAATGTTCACGCTTCAGGCCGAAAACACCTTTTTAATTTTGATCCTTTTGCGCTCACTGCTCTCCCGTTATATTTGCCAACAAATCCGTACGATTTTAAGTGAATGCCTCAAATATCTCTGGCACAAACAAGGTCACTTGTTATGTCCTATATTTAGTCTTAACATTTTGGCATCCATATTGAAAAGATGTCTAACTTCTACCGATGGTACTGCATTTAAGCAGAACAAGTACCATTCTCAACCTGTTCTTTTCGGCAAAATTCTTGCCTTAAACCGGCATTAGAGCGTAATGAAAATTTGATTTCAATTAGGAAATACTCTGGTTTATGGGCTGCACATACTTGTCACCAGAGCCCTCGATTGCCTTTCGCACACGGCAGGATACGACTAGCTTTAATTGCCGGAAATATTCCCAGCACCTCTCTTCCCTTCGTTCGTCAGAGCTCAGTTTCTCGCGCACTAGATAATTCCGTTGATATTGATTTACCGAGTCGCATAAAAAGTAATAGAATTCTCCTCACGCGTTTATCTACACATAAATTATCAGTAGGATGATCCTGCGCGCCTCCTTGTGACGTGAAGCATTAATCTGTTGACAATAGGAACTGAGAAACTGAATCTCAACTGTATACTTAAATAAAACCTCATTTTTTTAATGAGATTGAGGCATAATTCCTCAACTGCCAATACTCGACAGTTATACGGAGCAGATCAGTGCCGAATACTACTTGCTTTTCTAGATTCATCGAAATTTCTTACTTGGCCATTTTACAGCGATATTTATATATTTCTTTCTCACAGCGCCCCGAACCGAATGTCAACAGTTGCTCAGCGCAGCTTTAGTAACCGTTCGCAGCGACTGGCGCAGTTACATCATCGGCAGTAGAAGTACGGTGCAACAATGCGTGCCGCGTTGCGTTATTGATCAGCGCGTGGGTATGCAAAGATCACATATACGCATGGACCAATGAAGCGAAGTGAATCTAACTAATTGGGTTGAAATGAAATGAACAACTCCGTCTCGTCGCCTATGTTTATAATACGTTTGTGGGAATTTGCCGACTGTAGGCATCTACGCGCCAGTTGGCCACTAAACGCGGCGCACCGCTTTCGTAGTCCATAGTGATACACGGGCTCGATGCAACTCTCACTATTAACGCTGGAATGGTGGCGGCAGTGAAATGTATCAAAGTCTTTGACGTAGCGATCATAATTAGTCAGTAAGGGAAGATTCTGCTTTATCAACTGTGCATGGTTAGTGATGTCTGATGAACCATTTGTTCACATAAAAACTGTTCTTGTCAAAGTAGTAGAAGCATTGTACGCAAATATTACAAATTTTCACACTTAAAAGAGGAAAAGAAAACCACTTAGGGCGGCGAAACTTTCGCTCATAAATAATTTCGTTGCATGCATTAAACAGAGCAATTCATCGCATATGTACCATTTTTACCTTATTGAAGAGACTTTGTAAATGAAACGGCATACTTTCAAATTTAAAGAGAATATTTTCAATGTTAAATTTACATAGGAAAAGGTTCTTATAAAGGCGGAAATGGTATGATTTCAAACGCGCAAAAATATTTTGTTGCACGCAGGAGCGAGATAGGTATTACATCGAACAAACTGAATAAGGATCAAACGTAAGCATAATACAAACAAATGTAAACTGAGATTGTGAGCACATTCTCAATTTCCTGAATGGCATATCATTTGATAGCTCTTTTCCTGGGCGGCAAACTGCACTAAATGATACATTAAATAAAGATGATAGTTTGAAAATGGGCATTTCGGGTGCAACCACACTTTTTGTCAATAGCGGCAACAGTAATAAACAGCAAACATCTTATATCAGAGTAATGAGATAAAACCATATCTGGTCAATAATTTCAGACTGGAATATTTCATGGTCCAGTTATTTACATAAAACGCTTAGAACTGTCTCTTAAAAATGGTGTTAGCAGTCAAAAAAGTGCCATCAAGCCATGCATCGGTCGACTAAAGAGAAAGAATAAGGTTCTCTGCAGTTTTGATACTTCTCTCTTCTATAGTATTATTTCATTACATCCACATGGCTGCTCGCTGGTTCGTACGTATATATAAATGCATTTCAAAATGTTGGTTTCTCTCCGACCGCTACAGTACCGCGCTGTACGCGCGTTGCATATTTGCTCTTCCTCTGACATCACTACGCATTTTATTTGTACTCCTCAAACGATAAAATCAATATTTATGCAAACGGCGTCCATTATCGTCAACGTGTGCTCATCCGCTTTGCGAACGCTAAGTCATTGTCCCTTTGACTGGATTAAATCATCAATAAGGCTATTGCATGCTCAGGTGGCAAAAGTTCTTTGTTAGCTTCGTGCGTAAAAGCTCGTCTGCTGTCGATGAATGGTAGTCGGTTTCAATGGGTAGCCAACAAAGGCTTATTTCGTTACACTTTTGCAACCATTGCAAAATGCAATTGGTCTGCGATGATCGGTCAATTTTCCCGCATTCGTCACAGCTGCATAGCGCACGCGCTAATCTCAGTTGCAACAGCTTTAAGAAATAGGCCCAGTATCTAAATCTAGTTCATTGAATTTAATGGACTGTTAATTGTGTTCGCACTAGAAAAAAACTTTCATTGTTTATAAATGAAGTATTCATTAAATATCAATGAGCACATCATGAACTTCAGTGAACACTTTTATTAAAAATTAATGAATAATTTCTTTGGTGCAAACACAATGAGCTAATTCATTAATTCAACGAACAACAATTTAGAAAGTAGAATGCCATAAACGGTTGATGATATATTTTTTTATTCAATTCTTCAATAGCACCCCTTGTCGCCGCAACAAAAACGTCCCTTTCTTTCCTAAGATTGTTTCCTCTGAAAATAGCCTCAATGAGCAGCCAACTGCAGAATGTTTGGAAGGATAAAATTTTTTTGCATTCACAGCAGTGATTTACAAGTTGCTTTTCATTGTTGGGCTCAATCTTAAATACGCGATAACCGTACAGTAGCGCTCTATTCTGAGTGGAATTCTATATTACGTTTTACTTTTGGTAAGACATAGCCGTGCATGATTAGCTCTTTTATAAGAGAAATAATATTTCCATTTCAGAATAATTACAAGTTCGATTCGATCGGCGACGGCATCAATGGACTGCTACATTTTTGCTCTCCTTCTTGTTGTGCAAGTTTCTGTCATCAGCGCGCAGCTAACACGTGAGAAATTCACGGTTATTATCTTCTCTTTATTTGAAAGCGATGAACAGAATTGGCGTCATAATAAGTTTACTACTAAACGAACGCTATTACCACGCTCCTTGCAATTTATTGCAGCGCCCTGGCCACAAAAATGCAGTTAATCAAACAAAATTTTTGCAGCATAAAACAAGCTTGCTTCCGTTTGAAATGATTATTTTGTAGCATGCCAAAATAAATGGATGACGACAGACGACACGGGCGCCTATTATACGACTGGAGAGGGCGATCTTTGTCAGCCGTCGATGCCGAACTCGTGCCAAGGAGGACCCAACGCTGTCTGCATTTTCAGCTTTCGAACGAATACCTACCGTTGCTGCCACGATGTGTGGTTGGCCGGCGCGACTGGTCTGACCAAAGCCTCCGATGAGGGCTGGGCTAAACCAAGTGAGAATTTTCCTTTGTGCGCTAATAATGGAAAGCGTGAGTCAATGGTTGAAGTTGAATTTCTGTAAAGAAGGCAAAATTCAAATCGAGCGAAAATAAAACGATATAACGCCCAACTAAGAGATTTTTCAATTTAGTTTTATAATTTTGTGGCTACATGTTATAACGTTTGTCGGAGATTCGTTGTTAATTTTGAACTACGATGTATGACGAAGGGCGAATATTGTGAACCTGCTCGATCGTGGTAGAACCGAAACTAGATTTTCTGATTATCTTTTAGATTTAAGATTAACTTCTCCAATTATTAATTGTACGTGGGACTATTTCTCAGTATCCGGGTGGATAGATGTCCGTCTCTGGCCATCCTATTTCAGCAGTCCCGCGGGCAGAGGCGCGCGCGAGTCTTCTGAGCGCCAAGGAGCCGAAAGAAACGACATTTCTCTCGTAGAATATATAGATACTCTGATGCCCATTTCTGCTGTGTGGCAAAATTTATTTTCAGTGTGTCCCTATGGCGCCAGAGGGTACGGTAGCGGAGGAGCGCAAGTTCTGCCGTGCAATTTGAACAGTACGACTACTAGTGGTCGTTGTCCCGCTGACTATACGTGCACGAGGTCGGTCAATCAACCTCCAAAACCGGCTGGTAATGCTGCCGCACCAATCGCCCCAAAACCATGCAAAGGTGCCGCTTCGTGTCAAGCATATCTGACACCCTCTCTCTGCTGTTTGACATCAACCCTGACCGGAAATAATCTAAAATGTAAGGACGATTGTTCGATTGATAAATTGCATAACATTATTAGTGAAATAATATTTCCGCTAAAATACGTTAATAATTTAATTGCAATCATCAGTCTGGAAAATTTAATTCCTTCGGCATTGTTTTGGGAAGATAATTATAAATTATTTTTTAAAGAAGCTATTGAAACCGAGTTTCTACTGAATAACTACTCAACTATTCTATAATAACAATATAAATGTCTCTCTTCATTACCATATTCTGTATCAGCAAATTTTATATCAACAACACCAGTGGTATACGGTGATGAAAGTAGAGGTTATATTAGAAAAACTGACTATATTCCTGTTTATTGTGTACATTGCGATCTTTTGTACATTTTAGCATTCGCCCTACAAGGACTGACACCGAATATTGTACCACAGGCGCCGAATGGAATAGTTCAGGAAGTAAGCAAACATTGAATTGTAACTGTGACGGCTTTTTAAAATTTCCCCCTAGCTGTGTCGTTTCACTCTAATATAAAGTCAGTCGGCTAAGCCTCAGATAAGTTCAGCTACAAATAAACCAACCTGAGCGAAACAAATATCAAAAATTTAGTTTCGAATAACGACTTTAAAGAGATATCGTATGATCAAGATGTAATTTCACACAATAACACCATTTTCGTGCACGAAAAACTTGTTCCGAGCACGAAATAGTTGCCAGTTAAAAATTCATAGTACGAGAACAAAAAAATTGAAAGAAAAAATTCTTTCTTCAAAGCATTTCACATTCTTTTAATGAAAACTCTCATTCTGTAAAACAATCGTATAGTAAGGTACATTTTGGACGAAAATCTTTGGAATACAGAAAGCAGCACTGATCGTAACTTCTTTTAATACTAATGGGTTAGCTTCAGTTCAGAGCTATTTTCCATAATTTTAAGCTTCAGTTTAGCAGCAATCGCATATGATACTATTGCTTTCGATATGTCCTGTCCGTTTTTCAGTCTCTGAAATTCGCGAATCTGCTGATAATCGATACTTACATGTTCAGCTGGTTTTCGGAACTGCCGCGCCAATTGCCGTTATTCGTCAAGGAGAGGATTGGTCATCACAGAAGTCATTGTTTCTCACGGCTTACAAGCCACTGGGCATTTCGCCAACTGTGACCGGTGCCGCTGCAGGGGAAGTATATCTGCGCGGTTCATATAAGCTTGGTGCCACCGATAAATTTCACGTCCTGATTTTCGGTTCGTTATAAATAGCAGATATTTTAATTGTTCTATCAACAAATCAACTTATTATAACGCCTTAAACTGGATCAGAAACTAATCCCAGTTGCCAGACTGAAGCTTATAAGATGGACCCTTGGGGGGAGCGGTTAAAGGAGAATATAGTAGCGAAGAGTTCGGGAGCGAAAATCAGAAAACCATGGAGAATTTCTTTCTTTCTATCCGGCCACCTCCTCAGCGACACACTGTCCGAAATGTTGACGCTGGGAGTTTCGGAGGGTGGTACGCACCCCTGTCAGTGTTGCAACTAAGTAATTTTGAAAACTTAGTAGTTATTTGGTTAGTAAACGCTCAAAAAAATAATTTAGTTAGTTATTTAGTAAGTATAGTGAACGCAAACGCCAGAGAAACCGGAATACATTCCAAGCAAACTGTTTGAATTCTAGCAAGATACGGTACTATGCGCGATTTAAACTTCATTATGGGCACTTTTTATTTTTGGCTGAAGGTGGAATCCAATTATTGAAAATTTTAGCACAAAATGAGCATTAGGCATAGGAGAATCTTAGAATAATGAAAGTGAGCAAAAGCATCTCGTTTTTTCTGCAAATGCTTCGACAGTTCGTTGGTAATACGAAACTCCGCCCACAAACTTATGACACAGGACGCTCTCGCACTTGTGTCGCATAGCAACAGAAGATCAGTTGCCATGCAACACGCTACATTTTATGATCAGGGTTTATGGATTAATCATCCAAATTCGGTTCTGATTCATGTTCTCATTATATCCCAAAATTGTGCTATACATAATACGTGTACCCGGTACTAACGATCCTGAACCGGAACCGGAACCTTTAATTAATTATTCACGCTCCTCACATAAATAGTCACAATGATACATATAATAGTTAAAATAGGTTACAGCCTCTTATTCTGTAGGTAGAATTCGTTGCACCAGTGGCAAAATATCATAGCACGCATGAATGCGAATTGGCACAATTTCTTGCAAAGTTCGCTGTTTGAACGCAAAACTCAATTGATCGACAGGACTCCACGTTTATGCGCAGTTTGCTTGGAATGTATTCCGGTTTCTCTGGCTTTTGCGTTCACTATACTACGTTTTTTTCGAAACTTAGTTAGTTACTTAGTACTATTACTAAGTTTTTAACTAAGTTAAATAACTTAGTTGCAAACTTGAGTTGCAACACTGACCCCTGTGCCCCTTGCTCGCCTCGGGTTAAAAGTTATGCGTTGCTATCGCATTCGCGAACAAAACTGCAGATGCTACAACCAACAAGGACATTCTTCTGTGGAATTATGACTTGACTGGAACTGCCGGAACGCCCGCTACTCCCGCTACTGCAACTACTGACGAAGTTCCTGAAAAGCCATTCAAGGTGACGATTACTGCATTGGGGACAAGCGTCACGCCAGTTGCTGGCGTTTCTACTTGGGCAGCGGCTGGCTACGTCGGTCCAGCTTCATTCACTCCACAGTATACGAGTTAGTTGCCGCCTTTCTTTCGTCAACGTACCGTGCATCTAAATGTAATGAAACAATCGAAAGAGATGCGGAATATTGTGTAAAGTGCTCAATGAAGCACTTTCTCATCAACTAATGAACAAATTAATCTTCTAACCTAAATTTCAGAAGGTTTCTTTTGCTGCGATTGTTACTTCGTCTTTTGTTAGCTAATGCGTAATAGCGTATTAATAAGAATAAGAATGCGTAATAACATATTAATATCATACAGTCATACAATGTGACATATTATAATATTTTTGTTTTTGGCTTCATGTGTCCTTTTGTAAGGATTCTTGATTTACTAATGATCAACCATTGTCTGTTCATTTTTTATGTATTTTTTTATCGACAAATTATCAGAAAGTAACAGAAATTAAGGATGTCGTATTAATATTTGGTAGTAATAAAATATGATATTGCCTTCTTTTCAAACATTGACGTCATGATTCTTTCGAAGTTTTATGATTAATCTCAGCTAACTTTCAGCGAAACATCTGCACGTGGTATTGGTATTCAAAACCTCCGGCGCTCTTGTAGCGACAATCCCAACTTTCATTGATTCGGCGACTGGTATCCTGGCCCCGACTTCAGCGAAGGGAAACTTCACAACTGTCACAGCTTTTCTGACGAGCGCTCCAGGAAAAGCATTAGGCGCCCCTATCGCCGGCACATATTTCTACGTACGTACCTTTCAAACTACTGATTCTACGTTTTAAATGAATAACCAAATATTTTTTCAGCTTTAAAACGGCAGAGGTGCAGATTGTTCTTGAATGAACAACGGCAAACAATATGAAGCACAATTGGATCGACGTATTTCCCGTTGATTTTCGTCGTCAGTTTTCATATATGCATCGTCGAATGGTTTATAGGGAAAGCAGAATAATAAAGGGATTTGATTGGTGGTCTGTTGCAGCAGTGTTTTACACGGTACAATTAGCACATCTAATATATCTAAACAATATATTTATTGCAAGCAATAAAAAAACTGTTTCCAAAAATATTCTTAGAGCAAAAGCCTGCCTAACTTCATTCGAATTTTTATTATTCGAATATTTCGAATTGAACATCAAATCTTTATTCGAATTATTTTAGTTAACATCAATAAAAGAGGATAATATTGACGTGTGAAACAGAACATTCACTAGCCAAACAACGTACAGCAAACGTGTGGTGCATTTTGTCCCTAAAAATGATGATTAGCATTTGATATTTTACGGCTCTCAGTTTTTTTCATCTTAAGCATCGATAGCAAGCTTTTATTTTTGCTCACTTCTATTCAAACGGGATGGGACAGTCCAAGTTGTTGTCCACAAATTGGTCTTCGCTCCCTTTCTTAGAATGAAAAAGCACATGTGCGAGCAAAATTCTGGTTTAAAGATGATGTAAATAAAGAGGTTAAGAAATGAGTTGATTTTGCTAGCCATAGCAATGTAATTGTTAACTTGTAAGGGAAGTTTGATCGTTCCAGTCATTCCTAAAAGCGACAGAAGCGCTGGGAAACCGGCCAGCAACATTTAGAAAGTAGACAGAGCTAAAACGGTATTAAAGCGCCTCACTTCAGACTTTATTTGCCTGTTTCGAAACTGCGACAATCACGTTTGATTTAGCGCAAACAAAAATGCTGTTGCGGAGGAGAGAAAGCCGAACAACTGGCCGTAAACTGTCACCAAACGAAAAGCAAAGGGTTTAATCGCGCGAATACAAAGCCAGTGCAGTACAGTCATAATGCATCGGTCGGGCTCTGTCGGGTAAAACGACATATATGTACGAGAAAAGTATACCAAACAAGGCAACTGGCAAGCTGCAAAATATCATAAGTAAGCGGTATTTAAGCGATTCGCGTAGTTTATTACGGTAGAAAATTGGTTTGAACACTGCAACGACTCTCTCAATACCAATAGCAAGACAGACCGCGGCATGAAGCTGACGACCGATCACCTCCAGCGGAGGTTCAGTACGTTGCAGGCAGTTGGCCACTGTCATGTCAACTGGAACATTGGCCACATCTGGTAATTCCTAAGACGCTCACAGCCAGTCGCAGTGTACCGATGCCGGCTAGAATATCAGCGCAACCGAGAGCGATAAGCATGACGTATTTTGATCACAGCTGTTTGTTCGACAAAAACGTTGCGAGAACCATGAGATTCGCGACTATTACCAGCCCGCCCGTCGTAATGTACACACTGTATACAAACGAACGTTCCTGACCCGCTGCAAACGATTCTATCATGAATTTCGAGAACTGCTAATAGAGCTTCAGTAGCGTCGGTTTTCAGAACAAGCTTAACTGTTAGTGATTTTCGATTGAAGCAGTAACTGCGGAGAAACAAAGACCGATGAGTCTTATTTCGTCATGTGGCAGTAGAATATTACCTGGCGCCTCACTTTGAAAGGTTGTTATTAAGATGCTGCGTCTTATTGGTTTTGCTTACGCATGTGCCTCATTAACAAAGGCCTGAGGACAATATGAAGTTACAAGGAGAATGAAGCCGCTCGCTTCAGAATGCGATAATAGAACGCTTTGTTCGTCACCAAACATTCACATCCATGTTTTCAATGATAGTGCAAACCGTGTATGATCATATTTGTCCGAAGCAAGAGCAAGAATCGAACACCAGTCTTCCGATACCTTCCCAAACATTTTCAAAAGAATTAAGTGAATCTTGTGCGATTGTCGCATGATCGCTTAATTAACCACATGTACATCAAATTGCTGTCATCGCAACCGTTGTACTTTTGACAGTTATGTGAAATAACAGCCTGTGCTTGTTTTCGGTTAGTACACTGGAAGGCTGGGTCAAGCATTTGCTATAACGCAAAAGCTATTGCTAATTTTGATTTCAAAAACTAAACCATTTATGCGTGCAATTTATTATTTGTGATCAAGATGTGATATAATATGAACTATTTATGATCAAGCATCAATATTAACGCATATTCTTCAAGTGTTCCATCAATTACCAAGATAAGAATAAAATTTTTTGGACGGGCTAGTTTTTGAAACTCACAACGACAAAGAGTAGTATAACAGCGGTTCACGGTTACAGACAATACGGTCATATTTCGCAAAGCTTTGCTAATCAGTCGGTCTTTCTAATATTCATCATTCTCTTAAATTCTAAAATTCGTTTGCAGTTAAAATCTTGTTCAACCTCCCATTTAACCAGCATTGCATGTTGGCACACAAAAGACGATTCAAATCGATGAATAAAATGACCTAAATACATACATTCATTTGATAGCAGATATCCGAAAATCGTATATGTGAAGTGCTTATTGAAACACACAAAAACTGATTGAAGAACACAAAGAAATGAAAAGTAATTGGATGCTCCGATTGTTATAAATCCCAATACTAAAGTATATTCTATAACTTAATACATGAAATGATCCAGCAAACAATATATTTCTCATATTTGCCTCCTTCATCAAGAACATTCTATGACCGACTCTACCTACACATTTTTCAATCATTTTGAGTCTCAACGTGCTAAAAATGCAAAATTGTGGATTTATTTATGCCAACTGGTCGTTAGATTCATCCAAAACTAATCATCGGTTACTCGAATCATGCTGCTACAAGCCTGCTGCTAAATGGATTACGCAGTTTGGTTATTAAAAATATATGAGGTTCAGTGATATCGCTGACTGAGGTTGTTTTTTGACCAAAGACGCCCCTAATGGCTTTGTTGAATTCTCGATGTTTCCATCCATAGATGAAAACATTGAAAGCGCCATTGAGTACTGCCAAAAAGGTGAGCACGGGCGACGCTGTTTTTCCTATTGGCGACTTGGAAATGCTGACGTAAACGGAGAAGATTGAAGGGATCGTCATCAACAAAAGCGACGTCAGGAACAGCCACGATAATGTAGCATTGGCCTAAAAATTTTATTGAAAGGGGAACTCTGGTGAAAAATTATTTTTTGATATGTTGTCAAGTCAAACACGCTGATCATCGCTGCGCATTCAGTTTTTTCAAATTCGACTCCCGTAAAAAGTTATAACCCCCTAAAGTTTGGTCGACGTGCATTGCCTTGGAAAGGAAACTACCGTATTGCCGTTTGTTGAGCACTTCGTTACGAGACCACGCGCTACGCTGTGAAGTGCTACGAAATACGTGCTGTGTAAAATGATATGCAGTCGAGAGATTCAAAAACTTGAATATATGCAAATGTTTAGTGTTATATTCTGCGACGTTGCGCCAACTTATCCGCCAAAATATAATACTAAAAATTTGCATATATTCAATTTTTTGAATCTCTCGACTGTGTATCATTTTTTAGAGCACGCACTTCACAGCGTAGCGTGTGGTCTCGTAAAGAAGTTCTCAGCTAACGGCAATACGGTAGTTTCCTTTCCAAGCCAATTCTCGTCGACCAGTTAAGGGGTTATAACTTTTTAAGGGAGTCGAATTTGAAAAAACTGAATGCGCAGCGATGATCAGCGTGTTTGACTTGAAAACATATCAAAAAATAATTTTTCACCAGAGTTCCCCTTTAATTGCGCGCACGCAAAAGTGTAAAGTGTTATATTGGAGTTGTTGAATGTCAGTAAGAAGTAAAACAAATATGAGCACTTTTTATTTAATTGATAGTTTAAAAATTATGGCCTGCAGCAATTTACTGACTTAAAATAATTGATGCGAACAATAGTTTTTATGGTATCTAATTGCACTGAATCATCAAATGTGCAAATATGAGGGAAACGCTCGCCGTATAATCGTTTTTTTTTTGCAATTCTGAGTGCTAAACATTCCCTATGCCACAGTGCAACTGTCCTACGAACAGCTCGTTACTAATCTATCGCTAAACAAACTGAGCACTGGAAAATTGTTGAAATGCCGCAATGTTGACAATTTTCCAAAGAGATATATTAACGGACTAAGCGCAAAGGTGCTTCTTTGGAAAGACTCGGTAACTATTTCTAAATGATTTTTCTAGAATTTTTATATCAAGATAGTGAAACTACGCTTGCACTCAAATATTATTCGAAATAATTTCTTGCTCTATAAAGTGCATTTAATATCTTCAAAACGCAACAGAAGATGCGCATAATACAAAAATATATAAACAATTGCTAACTCTACCTGAGCAAAATTATCTCTAGCCTCTTTGCTCGTCTGATCACGCTTCATACGACGGAGTTTGTAGAAGACGCCCAGGTAGATAACTTGCGTGAGCGCGTTTAAGACGAGATTTGAGTACAAACGGTAGATTTTGAACAAATCACCATAAGACGAGGCCATCGTGCAGCTCGATTTCACCTGCAAACAAATACTTTCAATTTATGAGAATGCATAAAATTCTTCAAATGTTTAATAATGTTGGCGTTAAAGAGCCACTATGGCACAGATGAGATTTACGATATTAGTTCATCTAAGCAAAGAGTCACTAATCGCTGAGTGCTAGGTTGGACGAATAAAGGGGACGTTGCATGAGTTGGAAGCTATGTTGCTGTATGGCTATTATTGTGTTTTTGGCTCGTGTGTGTGGCGATTCTTTCTGTATTTTTGAGGTAAATAAGTTATAGAAGATTTCCCGGACAACCCATTAGATTAGGGTGATCGGCGCTTTTCTTTTCGGTGCAAAGTTTTTAGATAGCGCGTTTCTTTCGGGCCTCTTGTATGACTTTCTGGAGATGCAGTTTTATTTTTCTTCCTCTTTTCAAGCTTTTCCGGCATTTGATTTCGAACTTTAACGCAAATTTTTCAGATTTTGCATATTTCTTCCACTTCATTTGCATTTCTACCTTCATATGAGCCATATTCCACTTTTCTAAGGACCAAGTTTCAAATGAAGTACGACACTTTTCAGTTCAAAGAGATCGTTGTCCGTTTCAAAAATATTGTTTGAAGTGTAAAGTATCCTGTGTTGATTCAGAGTGTCCTTGTTAAAGTGGAAATGGTACAGTTTGGACAATTCCCTGTAGCAGAATTAAAATATTACTTTGCGCTAGCTAGCCGAGATAAATGTTTCGATTAAAAAATTGAGGTTGCAAACCTGATCCATATCTCTGCCAACTGTATTCATGGCAATGTCGAAGGCGCCCCATACAACGCTGATAGCAATGACAGATTGGGCAATTTTCAGATGATTCTTGGTGCGATAGGCAAAGGGGCGAAAGAAAGCGTAGAGTCGGTCGATGCTTAGAAAGAGCGTGCAGATTTGATTCATCCGGACGCCGCTCACATTGCCTGCCACAGACCAGAAAACGCTTCCAATTGAACAGTTGGCGTAGTCGTTCATCAGCGTGTTGATAGAATAGGGGATTGTGCCGGCGGCTGAAAGCAACTATGATATAATGCAATTATTAACACCCTATGCGACTGAGGAATAGTGACATCAGGATTAATTCGCTAATACAGTAGAGGTTAGCTCAAAGAGATTATCTCATTAACAGTTGCAATTAAAGAAGGTTTGGGAAAGAGGCCACTGAACTGATATTAGCATCATTGCATTCTGTACGAATAGTGGATTGGGTTGATTTTTCTGTACTTTTACGTAACTTTCCTGGTTGCATCTGTTCCCCGGACTCGTACTTTTTTTATCCCGCAAAGATTTAACGTAGCATTATACATTGAATTAATAAAGACTTATATAAGCGAGCTACAGTTCTTGAAAACCGGCAGAGTACAACTGTAGCTCAATGAGCCGAATCAAATTTCTCCATGTCTTACGCTCATATCTTCCTCTTGTCATATAATATCGTATTCAATTAAGTACTACATCGTCAGGGAAGTTTGAATTTGAAAAAGCACATGTCTCCACTTTTTGTTCATCAACATGGTGCGTTGGCGTCAGGCAGATGTTTCTGATTAATGTATTCAAGTGATCAGAAATCAAAAGGAGCTTTGACGTCACGAAATGCACCTGCTTTTTAAATGTTACTTCACTTTATCCAATTGAGGTGGCGCGAAGAAGGAACACGAAATTACTAATTTTGGAAAAGGTATAACTAGAGTTGTCTCGCTATTCTTACAACGCTCGTACAGTAAAAAGCAGTGAAAATTGTTCAAACTTTACGTGGAAGCGTTAACTTGCACGAGAAAAGCAAGTCCAGAAAATAACTAGAAGTGGAAAACGATACTTTTTTGAACTAATGAAAAAAGATAAAAAGGAAAGCTCTTTGCGATTCGTGGGATCATGATGGAAACTGATAACATCGATGGAATAAAGTAAAAGTAAACTGAGATTATGCTGAATAATCTTTTATCCTGTCGAGCCTAAAAATTGTATCAGACTTAGTAATAGATTCACATCGCTCGCTCTGCCTTTACAACAGTCCCCAATTTTGTTAATAACAAAAATTGTGAAAAATGTACCGTTAATATTCTTATATGGACATTTTCTTTAACAAACAGGATACTCTGTAATTCTTAGAGGACGATTTCTGAATTGAAAAGGATATTTTTCTAAGTCGAATTAATACAGAAAATGCCCTTTCTTGATTTAGAGGAAGTCCTCTTTAACCATTGACTAGCGTTTAGTTTAATGTGAAAATTGTCCTTATTGAAGTGGAAAAGATATATAACAAGAGCAAGCAAGTGATTGGCTAACCCGTAAGAAAATCGGCAACTGCAAGAGCGGCGATTAAGTAAAGGCAGTCTTTTTGCCTTAGTACAGGATTCTTTGCCACAGTCATCAGTATCGTTCCATTGCCTAATAAGGACACCATTGAAACAATAATTAGCGCCCAAGGCGACGCTGTACGTAAAATAGTGTCGATATCCATACGTAAGAGGCTTGCTGTAAACGTCTGAAGATAAATTTATATAGCAACGGCTGTTAAAATGACATTTAGTGAAACTGAATAGTACAATATCCTTCTTCAGTAGAGGAAAGTGTCCTAATGAAAAGTAGAAGAATCAAATGATAAAGAGTCAATAGGTAAAAGTCACGTTCGACAGCGAGGATGCTCCTACGGTTGCGGCATGCCATTTAAAGTTTCGCAGTTCTTAATATAACACAGTACGGAGCATAAACTGAGAGTTTATATAGTTTTCCTGATATCCTCCTATACTTAAGTCACAATTAGCGTAATTTCAAATGATTGTATATTATTCGACCAAATTTTATTAGTATTCGATCAAAACTACGTTTTTGAATTTGTGTGTGAATATTCAACCCTACGTCGCTGCAGTTACATAAAAATTTATTAGCGACGGTTACGATAATTTTTTTGTTTGTTTACTTTGTAATTTTAAGTCTTTTAACTCACATCAAAAGGAAAGCATTAAGTAAAGCGGAAACTCGCACAAATTTCAGTAGTGATTTAAGAGCGCAACCAAAAGTGACTCGGCTTATATATATATGTACTTTCTCCAAGCAATCCATATGACGTTGTGTCGACGGATCGGCTTCGGGGCAGCTGAAAAGCGCCTCAATAGTCCAGCAATTAGGAACAGAAATCAAACCATAGATCACTATTATCAAGAAGCATGCCACCTACGGGATTTGATCGATCAGAGAAAACTTTTTCATTTATGAAACTGTTGTTCAGCTAATCAATTCTCGACGGAATACGATTTATTTCAGCGGGACTGCTTCTACGGGTAAGTTAAATTGGCTGTATAACGCTGCCTCAAATAAGTGCCTATAGATAATTAAAGTCAAAGCCAAACGAAAACTCTTATGTACCGTTATTTGCTTGCGCCAAGTTTTTCTCTTCACTTCTCCCTCTCTTTGCTGAAGCATAAGAAATAATCATTGCAAAAAATGTATTTAATTTATCCATCTGACCTAACGTCAGAGTAAGCTTCTGTCCGCGTTGAGAAGAAGTTATTGAGACACTACTCTGATGATAAATTGCATCATGTCTCTATCAAAGGTAAAAGCGAATAAAATGTTTCATGGGCGAGTAAGGAGCAGGAAGTTACTTGATTACAAATTAAATTTAATAACATTACTGAATGCAAGCATTGGAGTACAACGCAAATGGTTCTACTCTTCAGACACTTCATTACAATTTGTATGTTCTTTGACCTGCACATTGTTCTCTTAATATAATTTTTCGAATCTTAGTGTTTACCGAAGTTGTCTATATATATTAATGTCTGTTTTGCATTCTCTGCTGCAAACTTTTATAAGTGTAAAAATTAAACACTCTTAATTCAATCTATGGGCGCATTTTGCTTCTGAAATAAGCGGGTGGCAGGTTTTTAGAAGGATTTTCAGTTTATTAGCAGCTTTCCACTTTCCCTACTTTCCTCTGCTTCTTTTCACTCGAGATAACCGTGATCCTTGTCCGTAAATGTGAAAAAGTAGAAAGACAGAAAACTACAAGAAAAGAAACTAAAAAGCGCTCTGATGCGTCGCGCATAACGATAACTCTCAAGGCAAATAGCTTAAAACAAGTGATATTCTTTGAATAGTTATATCTCGGCTGCCAATTATCTAAATTGGACAAATATTTTATGAACAAAATTAAGCTGCTCATAGAATAAGTGTGGGAATTTTCGTCTCAATACAATCTCTTTGCGCAAAGTTATTCAAAAATAAAATCGCTCATGGCTTTCGGATCATCCTATATTATATGCAAAATTTCTCATTATTCAAAGCTAACTCAAAATGACTCAAAACGGACCAGTTTTAGAGATTGCAGAAAGATCTAAGTTAGTGAATCAGAAGCAAAAAGCTGCATTGAAATTAGTTGCCTTTTCACAAATTTATAAGATATCANTGGCTAATAGTGGCTGAGTATCGTCGCCAAGTTCGTGACTCGCGCGTCGCAATTGCCCAACGTAGCATATCGATATTTTGTGGATCATATCATCAACGTCCGTTCCCCTTGTCTCAGGAACAAAGAAGTAGAATATAATAGCACTTAGAGCGCTCAAAACAGAGTAGCAGATGAGCACTCTGGAACCGAAAGCCGTCATCAAAGGCGGGAAGGTGAGAACGATGATGAAAGAGATGAGTTGGCTGACAAAGATGCACACCTGGAACAGACAGGTCTTAGTGAACGCACTGGTAGACTGCACGAAGTGGCTGATTGGGAACTGAGAGGGCTTCTCCTTGTAGGGATTTGCACTATCCTCCACAAGGAGTAGGCTCCCATACTTTATTCAAGTAGTAGCCAATTTTTTTTTTAAAAACCGCTGCCTTCAGAAATTAGTTATAATGCTAAACGTGGATTTTTGCTCATTAAGAATAAAAATGCACTTTTGAATTTATGTCATAGCAACTACTTGTATGCTTATACCTATCTTGGGTCAATAAAATTATTTAAAACAAATGGTACTTAAGAAATTCTTTTATGTAAATATTCTACATTAATTTGTTATATAAAGAAATCTGAATAAAAGAGAAATCCGTATATAAGAAACGCTTTCTAATTTTCCTACACCACATTATATTTGATTACAAGAAAAGCCTGCATATATCAAAATTTTTTTCGCATTCTTCTGCGTTCGCTTTTACTTTTATTACATTGTATATTGATCGATATTGATATAGTTCGCGTTTTCGTTAAAATTTTATCGTATTAACATCATTATTTAGCAATAAATACCTGAAGTATTTTTCCAGCAACCACATTTGGTGCCACTTCTCCAACAAGCATCATTGTTATGCTGTCCACTGACATGCCGTCAGCAGAGAATAACATAAACGTCCAAATAAATATCATAGAAATCTTCAGCCAATGTGGCAGAGCTCCGTGCTTGTACATGTTCATTTCAATTGCCAATATGAGAACAGCTAGCGATGTGCAGGAAGCGGAAATGATAAGCAAAGGGACTCGTCCCATGCGATTCACTCCCACTATAGCGACCACAAAGCGAACAATAACATAGTAGATTGCCTATAATTTATGTCAAATCGCTGAGGGAAGTGGAGATAATGGGTCGGTTTCACATCGGCTACGTGAGTTAAATCGTGCTTTGGGGATATACTTTGGCTTAAGTTGTACTCAACTCCATAATAAAGGACGCGAAATAAAGCCAGCTCAGTGACGTCACGGAATAAAGAGTTTTGCGCGCACACTACGGCGAATGAACGGCTTGTAATGCGGCCGCAAAGCAAAAGGGCGATTTAAATAGATGATATTTTAGCAATAGTTCTAAGTTAAATTACGGTCATGAAGAGTGGAATATCCCCAACAATAACATTCTGAATCCCTGTAGGTATGAGGCAAGGATCAGTGCAAGCGAGAAATTTGCCTCCTAGACGAACGCGAAGGGAGAATGAGACAGATCCGAGAATTTTCAGCTATTTTTGAAACTTTTTCGAAGTAACAGACTACAAGCTCCAATCGTCGCGCTTGAATTACTGCCTCTGAAACAGCGCAGTTGCCGCCGTCTCTGAACTGAATTTCGTTTGTCTAGACTAGTACAATTGATCAGCTCCAATGAATCAACTAGTCTCACTCAAATTATAAACTATCAAAAGCTTTCAATGTTTCGTTTCAAGCACTTAAAATTTGACTGTGTACTTATCCGTGGCGCTGAAAGCCACAAAAATTGCCCAGTTTTCACGCTCAGCAAAATTTAGGCCCAGTTTGTTTGTAACGAGAAAACTGAACGTAAGAAGTGACCAAACATACCATAATGAGAATTATCGTCAATGACTCCATGGCGCTTAGGCCGAAGTGAAGTCCAAGCCCGTTCGAATATTGCACCAATGCCGTGGTCAGCTGCCAATTGGCACAGATATTCGCCACTAGGCATATTATAAGGGCGCGCCGATATACCACATTCACCAACAAATGGCGGTAACCAATTGTTCGCTTGTTTCGATGCTGTTCGTCGACAATTTCGCCCTCGTAGCGGTGCAGGATCTTTGCTAAATGAGACAGGGATGCTAAATGAGTTAAGTTGAAACCAATGTTAAAATATACCAGCTTTCCACTTCACCCCTTCTAAGAACAGCATTTGATGTCATATTTCTGGCACAAATGTGAGTGATCAGCTCTTTTTATCCACAATGGGATGTGCATATATATTTTTACAGAATTCCTGTGTATAAATTTTAATAATTCACTCGATTTGTGCTTCTGCTGAACGAAAAAGATTTATTTACCAATATCTGCGTCTTCACCATGATAATATTGAATAGCTTCAATAGCTTTGGCTGTGTCTCCTTTTTGAAGGAAAAGGAACTTGGGAGATTCTGGTACAAAGTACGCGGCGATGAAGTAAAGAATGCATGGAAGAACGCTGGGAAAGAAGAACCAAGGCCACATTTCGTTAGAACCAAACAGAAATGGGAATGCCAGCACTATTCCGAGCAAGCACCACATAGCAATGGAGGAGCTGTACAGTAATGAAACGGTTCCTGCAATTTTTTTCTACAGTACATTCGCCAGAATAGCATAAAATACTACTCATAGAAGTGCGCGACCATAAGATACAATTAGAAGCTGCCGTTACTCGGATTCTACTGTTGTGTCATAATTTTGTATGGAGTAAGAATATTCATAATCATATGTTAACTCTCAAGGCAAAAATATATGACTTTAGTTGTTTTCTGTGAACTGTAAAAAACGCCCTGGCGCACAATTAATCCGACCAATCATCGCGCTTCCTAAAATTGTAACTGCAACAATTGTGGTGACAATAGTTTGAGAGAGAAAACTCTCGTTCTTGCCCTATCTCAAGCCAGAGAATCGAACCGCAATCAAACCTCGGTAGGCTGTTGGCGTGCTCTCCGCGAACAGCTGGAAAATCACTTTGACCGAACCGCATGCTATGCCGCCGAGAATTTGTCCCACCGCGAACAGTTCGAAACTGTTCACGGGTTTTGCCAACATCTGTAAGTTTTCAATTAATTTGAAACCTTTACTCCTAAAAGCACGCCAGATGTTTGCCGCTCCCACTAATATATAAATGGAGAGGAATGCCAAGAGAAATACGGTTGACGCCTGTTGCTGTTATAGTCAAAGAAATGGATTGCTTTGTTTGGCACCTATGCGTCTTGACCACTATATTTCTGCATTCCCGCTATAAACTCCTGCATAGTTCATAAATATGGACGCAAAAGTTCTGTGCCATTACGGATTTAACTTTTAGGCTATATTCTTGTTTTCTTCATTCTAGGTAGAGGATGACCCAAAGTGAACATAAGACGAGAGTGTAGAGCTGATTATAACACGGAATTGGCTTGGTGCTTCTAACTGGACTATTTCTAATGAGTTTGATGTAGTAAACCAAATATTATCTGAAACTATTGTTACAGAACGATAGATAATGACGCGCCTTTGATAGATCGCTCCAAGAGGTACAATATTTATACTATATATCTACCATAGCAGCCAACATAAACTGTTTTCACTTTAGTAAGGATGTTTTTCAATTCAAAGAGAATGTTTTTCAAATCGAAATAATATGGAAAATATGCTTCTTGATTTTGAAAGAATCCTCGGTATAAAAAGAATAAATACTGCATGAGTTAAAAACTAAAAATCCTTGGTGAGAAGCTATATGAAAATGGTCTTGATACCTGCCCCTCCTGATCAGGGATACGGCCGACTGGCAAATTAAAGTCTGTTGTACCTGGCAGAGAAGTCCAACTAATAAGATTCCATTCGAATATACCATCACAGTCGTCTTTCGTCCGTACATGTCCATCAGAGGCACCAGAATCAGCGCAGAGCACATCGTGCCAATAATTTGACATGCTTGCAAACTTGCCCACAACCACGAATAGCCTGCTGCGTCGAGAGCAACGCCGTAGTGATCATAATACGACTGGTTAGCGAACGGCATTATGTACTGCTTTAGAACATTTAAAGCTGTTGTCTGATATATGTTCGTTGCCCCCAAAAAAGTATGAAAAAGAAGGCTGATAATCAGCCCGCGCGAATAAGTCATTTTTCGCTATTAATTTTCAGTATTATTGCGTAGAGAACAACGGTTTACGCTAGATTAATGTAAGCTAGACTTGTGCAATACAATTTTGTCAGCATATACAGCATACTAGGTGGACACCAATAGCCGCGTCTCAAAGGATTCGCCTAAAATAAATCAGTTAGAGATTAGATAGTAATTACGACTGTTAATTATGAACGCGCAAGGTAAGACCGCGTGTATTTTGATATTCGTTAGTGAGACTGACGAAAGAAATCTGTAGCTATCAGGATGAGCAAGTTCCATTAAAGAGCACTAATAAAGAAGGTATAATGACGATTGCGGACACGAGGTTAGATCCAAGTCAGACACCCAAATAACAAACGAAAATGAACAACTGGAAGGTTGCAAACAAACATGTTTGCGACTTTGAAAAGTCTCGTCACAGTACAGCGGCCATTTTTCTCCTAAGAATAATAATCAAATAGAACTATAAATCCGGAGAGGTAAAAATTTTGCTCATTAGCATTAACGCCTTTATTTGGCGGAGCGCGATCACTTTGTCTACGCCAGAGCACACAACTATATTCTCAGCTATACAGTGGGAATAGTTTCTGCCAGTAAATGGGAATCAACTGATTTTGAACGATTCAAGGGATTAACTATCATAAACGCCTTCCGTCCTGTAAAAAATATAAGAGATCAAAACTTTGGGACCAGTCAAACCTGACCGCTATTACGAATTTACCATTATAAGTGATAACGCTAAATACAAGTCGCACTGTAACTGCATCAGTCAGAATTATCGGTAGGAGTTTTGTAACAATGTCATAGAATTATGAGGCGATCCTTCAATTTGTTATTCACATAAACATATATTATTTCCGCTCATATGTATTACACTGTATAATTCTCTTTCAGCACATTTAAAATCAAATATCTAAATATTCATTGAGCAAAGGGACAACAGCACTCGTTTACATGCAATCGCTGAACACGCGAGAGTAAACAGAAAGTGTACATTGATATGGCAAAGTCAGGTGCGCACAGTTAATCGAAAATGAGCAGAAATAGTTTTGCGTGATCACTGTTGGCGCCGCACTTTGAAAGTAGTAGAGGCGAGACAAGAAAGGTACCACTGCTGAACTGGAAATTGCGGTGAAACCTGTTCCCATTTTGACTAATTGATCAGTTTCTGTGACTGATCTTCATAATTATTTGACTATATCAGGAGTTCATATGCGCTGATATGCTAGTATCATGATTCAGGTTCGATAGTTTAAAATCTGAATTATTTTTTGGCAGCGTTATGCAAGATAGCCTGAATTTAGCATGGATATTTACACTTTATATTATTTTTCATAACTGTCTCAAGTTCGACGCTAAGCGTTGCGAGAGGAGGCACTGGTCATTTACCCTACAATATTCTCTTTTGATCAAGTCGCCATGCTGACCTGTAAACCTTGCTGCATTCTTTCTCTTTCGTCACTTGACTTGTTTCAGAGTTGAACTTTGTGCCATGACAGGGATACGCGTATTGTATTGCGTTCCATGGAATATCTGTTACTATCGATGAACACTTTCGAGCGTTGTTGTTAAGGGAGGTGCGTCTTTGAGAAAATCTTAAACTCATTCAATATTTCAATATCTTTAGCATGACACTTATCAAAACTATTCTAAAATATGCTATTCTTAAATATAGCAGAGTAGAGTGACTTCTGAAAGCAATTTATTACTGATTTGAGATCAATTAAGCATACAAAATCATTAATTTGCTCACAAGCAACATTCTTTGAAGCTGTTACCGGGATTTCTCGAAAATAAGCCCCGGGCTTATTTACGAGAAATAGCATTTTCGAGCCTCAACATATTCCTCTAAAATACGCCCGGGGCTTATTTTCGAGAAATGCAGAAAATGCAGTGATGTGCCCTCCAAGTCTTAAAAATAGCATTTGCACATCATTTATGAACATACTTCCAAAAAGTAAACCTGATGCACTCAATAATACAGTAGAGCAGATAAACGCAACCGATTTCGATTTTTCACTGCGTGTTTTGCGATAATTTTACTGCGAAATCGTGTCGTACTGTGATATAATATGCGTATTTAATTAAGCCCCGGGCGTATTTTCGAGAAAAGGCAGCAAAAGTGGTATGTTTTTTGACGCGGTCGGAATAATTTTTGACCGGAAAATAAGCCCGGGGTTATTTTCGAGAAGACTTTCGAAAATACGCCCGGGGGGCTTATTTTCGGGTGGGCTTATTTTCGAGAAAACCCGGTATATGTTCAAATTGTCAGGAATATATCTGGCGACGCAAATTCATTTGCATGAAAGTAATGTTCCATCGACGTTTCTTTAGTCCAAATCCTGTTGCGCAGCTGTTAGCCTGTCGGCACTCTGATCTCTGCGCTTTTGCAAACATCAGTATTTAACACAGAGATATGGATTATTTTGATATAATAAAGCAACAGTCTGTTGTGCCTTACGGTAGCGCATCACCATACGCTACACAAACAAAATATAAAACCAGGGGCCTATTTCATAAAACTTTTGCAATTGCAGAATTGCAGAATTGCGCCGCAATTTGCGTCGTCATCACGCAATTCCGCAACTTTCTGCTTCAAACTGCTGTCTTGACAGTGGTTAGTCCGAATCTTGAATTCAAAAGAATACCGCCATCCAAATAAAATTACGGTATCATGATGTCCGGCTTGAGAACCACGCTTCATATTTAAATGCGCTTTTAAGATTGTTGCGGAATTGCTGGATTGCGGAATTGCAGTGGCAGAGTTGCGAAAAGCTTTATGAAACAGAAAATTGCAGAATTCCTTTTGCAACTGTTGCAGTTGCGGAATTGCAGTTGCAATTGCAATAGTTTTATGAAATAGGCCCCAGCATGTGAAAGCAGGCGAAGGTGAGCCTTATTTCACAAAACTACAGTAGCTTGAATAGGAGTTCCACAGGCAGCGTCTCACACCATTTGGTACAAGGTTTCATTTGACTGAAATATGAGGCTAAATCCATTGAGATTATGCAATGTAAGCTCTTGGGCGCTGTCACGGCGGCAAGTTGAAAGGCAGTCAGAATCTGAACGCGAAGTCGCATTCAAATTTGCGAAAATAGGATGCACTTTTTGCGGCGCACATTGCAGATCACTACTGATGGGTTGACAGCTCCATTATCGCGCCACGATGCGTCGTTTCTCCCTTTAGTGCTGCCGTTCTCTTGATTCTGCGGAGTGTTTTCTTTGAAATAGCATATTTTACTCGATTCTGCAATGTTTTGTGCACTGTTTGATTTTTGGGTAACAAGCATTACACTGGTGTTATATAATTAAATTATTTGATAAAAAATCGGTTAGTATATTGCTGGCTAGGATTGTGAGGACGGAAAACCCTCGGTCAGTAACGAGGCAGTCCTTTCAGGATGGACAGAGACACTGGCGAATGCGCAGAGCGCACGAACTATCACATACTCTCCCCTGCGCCATCACCACTAAAATAGCGAAATTTCGAAATGTTTAGAGCGTTGGGCGCGGCTCCGGTCAACTTGGACCTGGTCTGGATTTTTTCGGAGCCCTATTGGCCGCGACCTTAAGGTCAAGAAGATCTGCTGATCTTCAACGATAAACCGCCTCTGACCGATTGTTATTGTGAAGCTATGGTGCAGAAACAACATGCTTCTCATCTGCGAACTCAAGCAAAAGTATGTTTGCATTATTTCCTCTCGTCAATGTGAAGATTCTCTGTAGTTGTTAGGCAACGCATGCAATATGATTGGACAGAGAGGCGCAATTTGGTACAACAGGCAGTACAACGCTATAGAGCACAGAGTAACCCATAAATAGGAAACTTGTTATGCGTCAGCGTCGTAGTCGAAGGCCAAGGTATGCGAGACGCACGTCTTAGGGCCGTCGTCACTAAGAGAACGTTACATAGAGGTATCGGCCGAAACCAAGTCTGGTCAAGGCCGTATTGCGCCTGGCACGTCGTTGTTCGGGTACAGGAGTGGAGTAATCACAATTTGGACGCGCGTGTAGTTGACTAAGTTGTGCACTCATTTACTTTGATCGCAAAATTTCAAGTTTGCGCTGCAGAGTGATTTCTTTTAGGAAAGAATTTCCGCAGTGATGTCACTCATCATCTATTTTGATTTCACTCAAAAGTGAGATTACTCTGGCGGTACGAGTTGAGCAGGAATCCCTTCTAAAGTGCCTTTCAGTAGGGATGTTTGCATGCTTCGAAAGCTCCTAATCGGTTTTGGAAGATTTGTTCTGTTTTCAAATTTCACATTCCTAAAAATCAATGACGCTTCCCATGTTCCGGATACAAAAATAACCAACTCGTTCTTTATGTCTCCAAACATTCACCTCTCCTTTAGCTTCTTATATTCGCGCCTGCGTTGTCGTACAGGCTGTAAAACGTGTCGATGAAAATATCTTGCCGAGTAGATGCTAGAACTAGCATATGCAAATTTGTTTTCGTTTAGTAACTGAGATCTATTCTTTCTTTTTCAAAAAATACAATACTTTACCATGATCAAGTTTTGTATGAGGCATATCGAATTTTACACCGGAAGCTCGTTACAACTATTATTTAGATATTAACTATGGAAAACTGATATTATTTGTGCTAATATTTGGTCAATAATTGCAGGTTTTGCTTGAAATATGTTAATAGCGCCTTTTGATAAGAGCAACATTAATCGAGACATGTTCAATATTGTACTATCATGCATTATGCTCTGTTTTATCCAAAAGCGTATTATAAGTGTAGGGAAAGGCGAGCGCGATACAGCTATCTTTGAGCAGGCTTATAATTAGAAATCGAAAATGTCACCGGTGTCACCATTCTAGTAATAAGCGAGAACAAGCGGGAAAATTGCAGTAATATAGTTTATATTGAATAATAAGAGGAGGGCTGTAATATATCGAAAAAGGGGCGGTTCCCGCGCATTCAGTCTTCAACCCATGGGAGAATCCTCTGACGGTAGTTAGGCGAATGGCAGCACATTCTTTCGTAAAAGTAGTAAACAACTCGATTACAGGTTTTGAGAGCGGCGCTGCAACTGAAGTCTATCGTGCTGCGGTCGTGTTTCGAAATGACGCTCGTGGTGAATGTGTCCCTTTTCATCTTAGCCATTTCCGTTGGCTCACTCTTGCCAGTATTCGCTGATGAATGGCCGAAATCCGTTAATGACGTTGGATATAACTATTTGTACTGTCCCGCACCAGTGATCGGAGAAAGGTCAATGGATTTCATTGCAAAGTCGTAAACGCAATTGCTGAGCGTTTTAGTCTTGTTCTCTTGTATAGATTTAAAACGAGAAACTGATTTAAGTTTAAGTTGTACTGAGCAGCAACGTCGATCACGTGCCTAGGTCTGAAATTTATTTTACACTTCCCTCCCCCCGAAACATAACATATAATAATTTCACGACGGTTTATTGACAAACGCCTTCACAGATGAAGACAGCGATTTCTTGAGATTAACAACAGCAACAACGGCTAGCTAGGCATGTTTATGTACTGGAAACAGTACTTAAACATGGGAACACGTGAGCTAATTGACGCGAACTATTCTTGGTATTATGAGAAACTTTTAGAAATCTCCTCACGAACGGCGATGCCCTATGCGAGACGGAGCGCGATCTGTGACATACTTTTACTATAGCCTTACGACGAGTAATTCTCAGTTTATTGCTTCAGGGGTAGCGAAAAATTTCAAAGTTGAGCGGGCACTTTTTAAATGGAATATATTTATCTCTATTTCTGTTTTTGGCGGCACTTTTCCAAAGGTTGGACACGTGTTTCCTAACGCCGCTTTGGCACTTTCCCGATGCTCGCGTCATGGCTGGCAATCTGATTACCAGCACGCTAGGCGTTAATACAAAATGTCAACTAGTTCATCTCCGGAGAAGATGAGGATGCGTCAGTCTGAACGTTACTTTAGACAAGCAACACGAACACTCTATCATACCTCCAAAAATGTTAAATATCTACAATTCCGCCCACTTTCTAACATATGCGGTAAGAATGTGCGCAAGGAAATAAAACAACTTTTACATTAAATCAATCTGCGGTTGTGATGCAGAGTTCACTTCAGTAACCCATCGCGCAACCTTCGAAATAATATCTTATATTTAAGGTGTCCCGATGACACGGTTTTCTACCATTATACGTGTTGCGGCGACCTGAACAAAGACTGCTGCTTCGTCCTGCAAATCTGGCTCGTCGTTCTTCTAGTAGTCATCGCCATAACCGTCATCGTCGGCTTCTTTTTCGCCGTTCTACGTTGTCTATTCTGCGGCCGATGAGACACAACGATCAAATTTGTTAGCGTGATTATGATGTGAAACAATAGCTTAAGTTGTACTTATGGTGAGTATTGTAAAATGTCCCTTTTGAGTCACTTCTAACTCCATCCAGTTCTTAGCATAGATGCAAGCAAACGGCCGAACAAACAGGCAAATAGGAAGAATACGATCGATGCATGAATGAATATTTGTGAAAGCACACAATTTTGGACAGTTGCGCCATTACATGAGACGAGGTTAGACCAACCGAGCTAAACATTGCGTTATAAACATGCCACACAACAGAATTTCATGCTTTTGCACGATACGGTAGTTGACTGCAGCAAAATTTGCGTTATAGAGTGCGCCTTACGGTATGTTTTGCTCGGTTAGTCACACGACTCGCCAGCATCAGCAAGTCGCAATCATTCAAGTTCGCCGTAATAGTACAATAATTTTTTTATGCGAGAATCATTCAACCTGAACCTGCAGGTACGAACTGCCCTGGAGTCGTGCTTGATCGAATTTCATGTTTTAGCCAGAGATTCTGATCCCCATGGCGATTTATAAGCAAAAATAATGCTTAACAACCATATATGCATCGGTTGTATTAATAAGTATACCAGTGAACATAATTACAAGAGAGCGCTCTAACAGCAACAAGTACTACAAGATTAGTGAGAGAATTTCCGTTGTGCGCAGAGTAAAACTTTCTTCCCAGATGTAAACGCGGTGTTTGAGCAGGTATCACTCTTTTGCAAAGCGCACAAGATCATTCGAAATTCAGTGCATCTTAGATTTTTCGACAATAGACACTATCGTTTTTTCCTTTCCTCTCAGAATACGAGTGCGTACATTCAAGTTTCCAGCAGTGATTTTACCACTATTTCTAAATTTTATCAAAACCATTTCGGTAGGCTAAAATGTGAACTATTAAAGCTACTTGGAATAACTGCTCTCAAGTTTGCATTACTGCACATCTCAAACTACCGTTTCGGAGCCATTTTATATGGTACAGTCATCATTTTCGTTAAAAGCTAATCTCGATTTGCTATCTGTGTACAATCGTGCATCACGTCGGATGGATAAAACATTCATTTAACTTTGTCACTTTAGCGCTATAAACATACACACGCTATATATCATTTCAATGTAGATAAGGGAATGATCATTTAGGCATGGCAATAAAAAAACAATAGCAAGTCAATGCGACAAAGACAAAAGGTATTCCACGAAGCATCGCTAAAAGAATTAATCTTAGTAGTGTATTCTCTGAAACTGGCGCTCAAAAGCGCCGCTATAAATGATCCATCTCTCTCTCTGTGCCACTTTTTTGATGCATATTAGGAACAGGATAATAAAATCCAAGAAAACATCGCATTAGATTAAAATTTGTTCATATTAATGAAATAGTCGACACATATAGGAATGTTTACTGTACAAAAGTTTGCTCTTCTCGAAGAAATCACACCATTCGCATGTTGTGTAACGCATTTGTACGGGATCTAAGAGAATCTACTCTAATCAATATAGTTCAATTAATACGTTCAAGAGGCGAAATATTCGAGTGTAAGATCCTGAATGATGTTAATGCCAACCATCTATGCAATGCCAACTAAGAATGTCGAATTCAAAAATCATATAACAGCCAAAAATTTCACGATCGCACAAAATCATTCGCAGTGAGAAATAGCTATTTACAATATTCGGCACCGACCACAGTGACACCAGGAACCTATTTAAAAGTGGACACGTGCCTTCATTGAAATAATAAGAAGAGCGGTTGGCGTGTATTTAGTTGTTGGCATTTGATCAAAAATCGAGCGAAACAACTATTCTAAACTCGAGAATATGTTTTATCGGAAGGGGTAATAAATATGGGAAAAGACTTTGCACTAGAGCATACTCAACATAATGAAAACAAAATTTCACTACTATATTAGGTTTCGCTGGATATCTTCTTTCAACATATGACATATTAACGATAGGACTCACCAGTTCAAAGTTTTCTTGGCAAACAAATGTACATATAATAACTTTTCGCGCATCACACGAATGTTAAGCGGCCTCAATGTCACATATTCAAGGCGCGCGTAAAAGGAAAAGATTTCATCGTAACACGCCAATTTAGTTCCAAATCCGCGGCGCTTATAGTACAAAATTTATAGGAACCCCATAAGTCTTCGCACTCGGTGATCAGTACATTAACACATATTCAAATAATGCATCAATCGACCTTCGCTCTAATCAAATTCTTCATCATATCAAAGGTGTTGCCATCGGGATGGACGCTGAACACTTTGCCCGTCTTTCTACTGCGCACTTCCAAGTAGCCGTGCTGGTCCAAGCCTCGAATCAGTACGTTCTCTTGTCGATCCGCCAACAGCACCTCTTCGCTCCTAAAAATACTTTTGTGTAAGTGAGAAATATAAGAGATCTCAGAAGTACTCTCAAAATTACTTTATCAGTAACAGGAACGCCGTCTCCCCTGAGGTTTTCCTTGAAGGTATCCGTGCTAATGATACGCTTAAATTCGCATTCTACTGTTTCCTCGTTGGACCTCTGTTACTGATTGAAAAATGTTGACGATAACTAACCTCTACTTTGGACAATTTTCTTCTGAGGTGGCGAGTTACTTTTTAGAAATCCTCTACATTCTAATTGTAAAGAGAAATATTTCTCCATTCTGCTTCTTTGATCAGCTCGATGACACAGCAATTTTATATTGATTTTGAACTTTTGTGATAACTTTTGAAGATATCGAAGCGAACGCAGTAAAGTTATTCTAAGTATTTTAAAAACAGAGGTAAAAAGGCGCAGTCCGACCTTCGTAAGAGGGGCCAAATGATATAAACAAAATGGCCGAAAGACTGGAAATTGCTATGTACGAAAGTGAAAGTGGGAACATTTTTCGTAAAACTTTAGAGCACATAAGACGCCAGGATGACCATTTAGTATCTCTAGCATAGGTGTTAGCATGCAAAGAGTGCCGTCGCGTCCTTCAGTCGGAAATCAGGCCAGTCTATACCATATCATATCAATAAGAACACTTCCTATTTCAAAAAAGGACATTTTCACATTGATTTGATTTGGAAAGTGTCGCCTTTTGAATTAGAAAGTGTCATCATCAAAGTGAAAATGACATAGTCCGAATGCATTTTACCTCTGAACGTCATCGAGTAAGGGGGTCATTTAACCGAACGCGTTAGTTCGACTTTCGTCGAAAAAATGAGAGGAAAACAAGACAAAGCTTACGTATGCAGCCAATAATCGTAGTAAATCGGGAGAATGGCGTCGGCACCACCTTGCTGGAACAGTTTCACCAGTCCTATAAAAGTAAACATTTTGGCGGGAGGATCAGATTGTCATCATCATATACAAAGATGAAAAATTTTGAAAAGAGGACAAGTTATTGTAGATGAATCATTATGGATTATCCTAAGAAGAATGTGCAGCTGAATAAGCATTCTATAAAATATTATTGTAGAAATTGTTTATAGCGGTATCGCTTATAACGGTTATTTGCTTATAACGGTCGGTTCCAAATTTTCGGCCCCCTACGTGTCGTACAGGGCAAAAAACCATTTATAACTGCAAATCGATTGTATTGGTCACAATCTGCCAATTCCCATTTGTCGATAAAAGCTATTTCTCTCTATTTTACTAAAGGTGACGCCATCTTTTTAGAAGTTGCAAAACGCTTTCCAGGCTTGAAACAATGCCGCAAAAGATATATAGCATTGAGAAGGGAGGGAAGAAGAGGGGGGGGGGGGGGTTGAAGCACAAGAGCCAGAAGGACGAAAAAATTATCCAATAATCAATCTCCTCTTAAAATCCCTCCAATTCCAACACAAAGGTGTTCATAAAAAACGTGCATGTTCCAACCTTCAAAAGTAGATAGACTGACTGCGATGACCTGCTCGACGGATAGGCTGCTGCCGCAGTTATCCGGCAACATGTCGTTCAAGCAGATCGTCGGATTACTGTTCGACACATTCAATCCACACCCTGAAATGGATACGGTTATACGCGTCTATCTATAGACCTTGTATAACGACCTGAGACCTTTATTGCGTAACGTTTTTTATAGAGGCTAGTTCTCCTGACTTTTTCGTACTGATATTTGGGTGCTAACGATTTTTTAACATACACTTCGTCATTCGCGCTCAATAAAAAACAAATTTCATATAATTCCTGATGTTAAAGAGACAAAAATATATATATTTGCAGCTGAACGAGTTCCTTGAAAATTCAGCCAGCAAAACCAAATATATTTTCATTTTTACAACGAAATTTGCATTATTGCAGCTTCGCGGTAGCCAGCCACAAGCTGCAATTATCTGGGACGCAATTTCGCGCGTGTTACTGTACATCCAAATTGCTCCGACTCAAAAAGTGTCGACTAATCGCAGAAGAGTGACCGTACCCAAAGTGCAGATGAGATCCGACCCGATCACCGAGCAGTTGACTAGTACGCCACCCATCTTGTAAGAACGATTGTAATAAATATCATTCGGCCACTTCAGCTTCAAAGGAAAACCCTGAAACGCAAGCGAAATGAGTGTGGTGCTTAACAAGCCGTCAAAGCAAGAGTATTTCAACTCTTATGTCGTTCAATAATCGATCAACAACTGACAAAAATTTCTCAAAACATAAAAGACACCAGGCGCAGACGCGAAAGGCTCCCTCTCCAAAATAACTTTTCAACTGTGCCACGGTTCCCTCCTCGTACCGTCATGTAAACGTACTGTGCACCCATTTGTAGGGATTACCGTATCCCATTCGTTTTTTGTATGTTGTAATAATTGGTATGCTGTGCTCTCCCAAAATAGTCCATAATTGTGAGCCCATCTCTCCTTATTTATTGTCAAGTTGTTTACCTGTTTCTCAATTTTCCAACTACATTTGTCGACGCAACTCTGTGACGAACTGCGACAACTTCAACACAAAAACATGATCGCTAAACTTTCTCTCATTCAAGCCGAATTATGATGGAGAAAAGTGGAAGTGTCTGCGGAGCGCTTTGAAATTGTCTTACCTTCATTTCAGGTATTGAGCAGATGCCATCGACAACGGAGACGGCAAGAAGGTGCTGAATGAAGCCGGCGGCGCGACCCAACTTGGAGTTCAAACTGATTCGCAGGTTGAACGAGAACATCGCGCAACCCGCCGGACTTAGCCATTGGTTGCCGCTACGACCTAAAGTACACGAAGTTGCATGCCAATTCGTCATCTTTACGATCCATTCCATACGTTCTCATACGCAATTTTATCGTCTTCATATTCGAACGCAAGGGGTCTATTGCACTAAAGGACAGCCCTTGAGGCATGTGCTTAGCTAAGTTGAATCTCTTATTTGAGCCTTATCTGACGTTGTATCAGTAGAATTAGAGCCAGCCAGCTGTGCTCTTAACTCAGCGGCTGTCTTTTAGTGAATAGGCCTAAAATCAGCGAAACTAATTTTTAAAGTGACGAGCTACTATGAAAGGGTGACGAATGGCGGTACAGTAGAACCCGGATAAGTGCACATCGATGGGGCAAGAAAATTTTGTGCACTTATCCGGGTTGTGCAGTTATCCGGGTTCGGTCTAAGTGCATAGTTCTTGACCCGATTTTTGCTCAAATCCTTGAAATAAGCATATTTGATTAGTTATATAGCATTTCCACTTAATAAAGACACCTTCCAAAGCAAAGAGAACATTTTCCACATCAAAAAAGACAGTTGTCGTATAAATGCGACTAGAAAAATGTCCTTATTGACTTGGAAAGCGTCCCTGTTAAAGCGGAAATGGTATACAAAAACTTTCTTGCCATTTTACATAGCTTCATGAAAAACAAGGTTGAAAGGCGTTTTGATTAACAAAGGCATTGTTTTGATGTACTATACATCATTTGCACATATTTTTGAGTGACATTTAGGTGGGGTCACGCCCTTGTGCACTTATCCGGGTACAATTGCATACAAAAGTTGCACACGGGGCTTGCGAAACATGTGCACTTATCCGGGTTGTGCACTTATCCGGTGTGCAGTTATCCGGGTTCAGATCATGTACAAAACATAGTACAAAAGTTCGGGGCATGGAGAACGTGTGCACTTATCCGGGTTCCACTGTAATATATCCCTGTATAGCGCAATCAATGACGATTCAGAGTACAATTAAATCAAAGGAAAGTAAAATTTAATAACTAATCCTGCGTTATATAAAGCTAAAAGAAGCAGTAACATTCCAAAACGACTTCATTCGATTAACTGCAAAATTACAAATATCGGTGTGAAAATTATTAAATACTGTGAATTAAACAGTTTAGTAATAGTGTGCAGCAACGGAATTGAATGAATAAGCACCAACCTCTGCCTTTTGTTTGGTGTCGGGCCACAACGACGATCGCGTCATCATTCGGCAAGCCGCTCGCCAAGCTAAAAAGTAAACCACGTCCACAGTCAACCATGATACATGATAAAATCAATGAAAAACGATTAGTTACAATATAATCATATCTTACATGAGAGTTTGACTTTAAATACTACCTTTTCAAAATTATATCTCTCACCTCTGAGCAATATCCATTGTGCTGCCGCAGATGGGAACAAAGAGAACGGCCCTTCCCAATCGGTCAGAAGTCAACTGGTCAAAGTAGACCGTTTCGTCAAAGTGAGGGAAATGGGCGGGGTTCACTGCGATTGGCAGGTAGTTGGCGCTCGGCTGTCGATCGATCGATTGCGTAGAAAAGTGTAGTTTTGGCAGTGTGCCAATGTCCTTGTCCAGGAGGAGGTTAAGGTGCCGCTGAAAGATAAACGCAAAAATGTTTACCATTTGCAGTTTGAAAAGGACGCTTTTCAAATCAAAGAGGATCTATTACTAGTCAAACAGTATGGCAGGCCGGCCGTGAATCATGTCGATTTAAATCGTAATTTATGAACCGAAAAGCAGTGTTGCGAAAGACAGACAGCAATCTGCGATACAATCCATGAAGCAGGGGAAGCGAGAGCTACAACAGTTTCCTATTCAAATGAAAAGTTAATGAAACTATCGCGCAGGCGACGCAGGAAATGAAAATCCCACACAGCCCGCTGCAGTCTGAACACAACAAAGCGAAGCAGTTTCCTCACCGGCGAGTCGGGTGACTGAACAAGATAGCCGGGCGTGTACTGGAGATGGACGGCGGGTCGGGGAGAATCGACGGTGGTGACGCCGAGTCGTTCGAGCGCCTCGCCGATCAATTTGCAGCCGTCCGCCAACAGAACGTCGATCGTCGCGTCAGAGAACAGCGCCGACGCTTGGAGCGACTGATTCTGCATATACAGCAGCAATGGTGCGCCTGAAAAAGGATAGGATGAGTAATGTATTTCCTACAATAAACGCCTTCGAGATTAATTACTTGGACTTATGAGCGGGGGCGCACATGAGATGGTTCTGGAAGTTCAGCGTTGATCTAACTGCACAGACGGCTTCTGTTTTAATCATCCCAAGGGGGCGCTTATTACTTTGATCTAGGCTTGAGGAGGATGTTAATTGGAAGAAATACAACACTTAGTTTTGAAATGTCATACCCTTTTATTTCCTACAAGCGCCTTACAGCAGTAAAATCTATTTAGCTTATCCGCGAAACCTTCCGCACACACGGACGCCAGATTAGAGCAAGAAGCCGAATTTTATAGGACATTATATGGTAGATGCTAAATATATTGGACTAGTGTTAGGCGCTGGTCTCTTTCAAGCCCTACTCCGACTCACTAGCGCGAAGAGCGCATAATTACCGCTATATTTAATGAGAATGTATAAAAATAACACGAACTATAAAATAAGCTTGTTAAGGCAAATTAATCCTCAATCATTCCTTAACAATTTAGCAAAACTTTGATTTTCTTTCAAAAACACATTTCCGACGGGTTAGTAACGGCAGCAGCAAATCTTACCAGGTTTCTTCGAAGCGACCATGGAATAGCGATACCCGCCGACGAGATCCTTGGCATGGAAGGTCTCGTTGAGTTCTTTGTTCTTGAGTTGCTTGCAGACGCGCTTGAGGAATTGCTCAAAGTCCTTGCCCAATGCCGCCGTCACCTGCCGGTCGCCGAACGCCATCTTCAGCATATTCGTCCTCTTCTTCGTCGTCTCGCAGTCCGTTAAACTCGCCAAAAGACTGTTCTGACACACGAACATCATCTTTCCGCCCTGAAATGGAGAGAAGATGAATAATTCTTACAAAAATGAATTTGAAAAAACTCAGTGGGATAATGATTAAAGCTTAATGATTCAGTGATTAATATTGCAGGCTGTGAGGTGGTATACAAGGGTGTCATTTCAGAGAAAGTAAATAAACAGCGGCGCCTCTGGAGAGAACTTTCGCCATCTCAAATATGTAAATTTATCCTTCAAAAATATCTTCACAAATAGTGTGCAGCTTTTAAGCTGCATGTACACTCATCACAAGCACTACATAACAATCGGACGCCGCTTTCGCTAAAAGAGCCAAGGAAGCCGAGCGCTACTGTTCAGGTGGCCGAGTGGTTTAAGTACCAGATGCATAATCTAAAGGTCGTGAGTTCGAGTTCCACATGACCGAACCGAATTCCCTTTTTTGCTCACTTCAAAATTAGTATAAAAAACGCACTTGTTTAAAGTAGTCTTGCAGTTTCACCCATGCGCGGTCGTCGAGGGATTTCGTATCGGCGATCATGAGGCAAGACGCCTGATTGTCAATCCAGGGATGTTCCTGGAGTCCCTTCAGGGAAATATGGAAGACTACATGCGAGTCGGATGGGAGAATGCCTCGCAGGGAATCGTCGATCCGCGTGAAGAGCTCATCACTATCGCCTGCAAATGGATACAGCATAATTGCAAATTGCTCTTTTTAAACGTGTAAAATGTATTGAATATCATAGCGTTTCCCGCAATATATTTAACGCTACAAGTTAAAATATATTTACCATTTTCACTTTCATAAAGGCAATTTTCAAATCTAACGAGAAATATTTTCATTCAAGAGATCGCTTTCAAAGTCATCTTAATGTGGAAAATGTTCTAATTAAAGTGGAAGTGGAATAAACTTGTTATTGAATACGGCCCTCTTATTCGCATTTAATGATTTTTCACAAAACATACACGCACAATGGTGATAGTATTATCATAACAATATTTTAAAAAAGGATACTCCTGGAAGTAGTGTACAGTATAAACCATTTAAGCGCACTCGGCAAGAAACGTGTGTGCACTTATCCGGGCATGATTCAATAGATTGCACACGGGACTTGCAAAACATGCGCACTTATCCTGTCAGAGCATTAATGTTGTTAGTGTACTTACGCAGTTTCTGCATTTATCTAATTAGCGCACTTATTCAAGGAATGCACTTATCCTATTTCCACTGCACCGCGATATTTCAAGTGAAACAAAACTGCGAGTGAACTAAAACAAGGACTAACCAGTAAAAACGAGGACTGAGGGTGGCTTCATGGGGGCGGGACGGCCAACGGACGAGCTGAATCGACGTCGCATCGGCGCGGCCGGTCGGCGGCGGAACGATTCGGCGTTGAAGGCGCTTCTCGTCAGCAACGCCGGCGGATGCTCCGACAAACTGTGCATTGCCATTGGACTCAACGATCGACGACGCTCTGAAAGCAATTTTTAATTTTAATTAACTCTATCGCTTAAGGGGAATGAGTCATTGAAGTTAGTGTTTAAAGAGTATTATTTATAAATTTAAAAATTAATAGTGTATGAAGAAATAGATTGACTAATATATTATTTACATGTTAGCAAGTTGGGGGTGTCAATCACTGCATGCCCATTATTGGCATGGTATATTGTAAACTGCGCACGTCTAGAAAAAGAGCTGAGTATTGGAAAAAAATTGCTGCGATTAGACTATTCTTCGTGATTGCTTTGCGCAAAATGCGTGCATAATTATTCTTTACTTTTGATCTGCATATGAAAAATAAGACACCATTTCGTTGCTTGGTTATTTTTGAACATTTTCGTTCTCTTTCAAATGATATAAAATAGAAAAATGTAAAAGAAAGGAATGAAGAAATTTAGAGAAAATATAGAATTAACATTACATAGAATCAAGTTTCAGTCACCAGAAGTGACAGGATCACCCGCCAAAAGTATACTAAATGTAGTACTCTCTCTGCCCGTCCTATAGTGCCCAAGTCGTGAACTATATTAGTTATCACATACGGTTGGTCGGCAAAAATTGAGTCAAAGCGAATTAGAGAAAATCCACACAAAGGTACACAAAGAAGACCGAATAAATGTCACAAATTACCAGGATTAAATAGCATGCGCGGACTATCCGACCGATCCTGACAAATGATATCCAAGTCGGACAACCAAGCGCGTATCGGGCGCGGAGACAAGAATCGATCTCCCCCGTCGGTACACATGATTCCCGGGCTGAGGCTATTCGACCGCGCGCTAATGAGCGCTCGTACGACAGTGGGTGAAAAGGCGATCATACAAGGAAGGCGAGCAAAAGAATGAGGACAATCTCAGCGAATTACACTCACTATTCGCCACTGTAACGTGTTATGCTAGTCAAAAAATACTGCTATGTATATAGAAGAGCGAATGCATTGAAAAAAGTGCGTCGAATGCACTTCAAACATTTGCAAATTGCCGGCAGAGCTTATCTTACGATCACTATGAATGCATTATTTATTCTTTCTCTTTCGCGTTACAAACTAAAACAAGCGCTTGAGGTGCATTCAACACTCATCAAAGACAGGTACCAAAGGTGGACGATTCTTAACAAAATATTTCTAATGCGTTGAAAACTGTGAAAATAAATTTCTGTCCTTTCAATGCCGCCTTTTAGTGTTCAATGAGGCCATGGGACTTTTAAATAGTGGCAAATGGCGCACTAGGCAAATAGTCTCAAGCCTGCCGCCTGCCTTTTCAGCACACTCAATTAACTTGATCAGAGGGCTCAAGACGCCTAACAGGTGCTACGCGAAAAGCGAATAAGCTGCCGCTAAGGAAAATTATTCGCGCTGCTTCTGTTCTTCCTATTCTACAAAGAAGCTTTACAAGCGCAAATGGAGTACGGGACGTAGAAGATTGAAAGGAATCCGAAGAGTGCTCGAAAAAACATCCGCCTGTCACGCGCCACGATACAGTTTATTTGGGGTGAAGTTATAGTCAAATTTTCTTAATCAATAACAGAGAGTCGCAAATAACACTAGAGCACATTGGGTGCGGAAAACTAAATTAAACACGTTCGCTGCGGCGTTCACGCTATTAAATTTATCGCTACGGAATCAACACTTCATTTTCTAGCTACTGACTGAGAAATTACAACGATACTTTGATATTGAAGATGAATTTCACTGAGTGTTTCAATTTCAAACGCGATTCAGATGTAGCACTGCATATGATGTAAAAATATAAAACAAAGGCTAAATATCATATGAAATAGCATATATAGGCGAAAGTATCCAAGAACGATGAAATATGAAAAGAACAAGAGTAATGAAAGAAGCAACAGGACAGCTCGAAAAAATCATAGGTCATCTTTATACTGTTTATTGCGCTTAAAAATTAAGAATCAATTATTATTCTTGGCGAAAAATGGTGACTCGCTAGGAAAAATGCCGTATAGAGAAGCTTATCACGGCCGCATCGGTGCAAACTGATCAGAAAAGCTCGACTATACAAAATAACATTAAAAAAGAAATATAAATGACAAAAATATTATAGCTTTAAATTCAAGTTTATTAAATTTAGAGCAAAAGAAATATAAGCAAAGAAAGAAACTCTGTGCACCAACCTCGCCGAACTAAATCCGCCGGTAACAGGCTAGAATATCGCCGCTGCTCGTTGATTTTAGCCGGGGCGGCGTCACTGCCAATATTGTGCGATAGCCGGCGCTGACCCAGCTTTATTCCGATCATAGTTGGGTCGACCTAAATCGATAATAGGTCACAACTTGATTAGCTGAAAAGTATTGATTCGATGTGTCGCAAAATACCAAGGCCTAAGCATTATTTTAGACGTCGGCTTAAATGTATACTTAGGCTTAGTTCTAGGCTTCAGTTTAGTTGTAGACTTTGGCTTACCTAACTTTAAGTAAAGGTATTTAGTGCTCTGACACCATCCATTTTTTACCTAATTGAAAAATAGCCGTTCAAGCAAAATAGTTAGAAAAGGGTACAGCCGGCATGGCGGTCCAACTCCTTTAAGAGAAAAGAAGCAATACATTCCCTCAGGCTGCGTAAATAAATGACAGCCAAGCTTAACAGCCAACCTGATCAGTATCAATCAACAACGGTTCCATAACAGGAGAAGCTCTGTTTAAGTCGGTTGTGGGTCTCGCGGGCAGGGACATGATCCGATCGCGTTCGTAACCTTGATCCAGGTTGAACGAAATACTGCTCGCCAATGTCAGCGTATCGTCTTCGCCGCCGTTGTTCTGCCTGAAGAGCATTTCTTATATTTGCTGCACTGGCAATTTATACAGTGACACTCGATTATTCCAATGCAGTAAAATTTGCATACACCATTATTTCACTTCTACCGATTAAATCTGTCCAGTTTCAAAGCCTATCCTCCCGTTAAAATGAAGTTAGTTTATACCACCAGTATTCTGCTCATACCGATAATTTTGGCCGATCATCCAAGTATCGGTACAAACCAATTTCTCTGTATCATTATTAACGCATTATGAACTCGTTCACTTTTTCGCTATAAAATCGAGACGTTCTTAAAGCGTCTTAAACGCATATGTACAACTTTTTATGAATTACATACAACACGAGAACTCGATCCTATGCTCATAAGCAGAGCACTTCCACGCGCTGAAGCAGTGCTTGATTATTGCTATCGCATTACTGCATGATACTATTTTAAGTCCGCATATCTCAGCCCATTGCATTATTTAATTACCTTACAAGACACTACCTTTCATTTCGGTTTCCAATAGCTACTTAGACTAATCTAATTACGTCGATGTGACCTTTTCATTTCACCGCAATAGCGAACAAAATGATGGGACTTTTAGAATAGCAGAGCTTTATTGATAGTCTGCGAAACGCATGCGCGACGGATCGTCAGTGAGTAAGAGCGACCATGCATACCTGATTGGGAAGCTTGCAACGTGATCTTCACTCATTTCGGGGCGGGAGTCAAATGTCTGATTCAAAGCGGACCTGTTCAGATCGTCGCGATACTGTCTGAAGAGGCCGTTACTCTTCACGGGAGGCGCCGTACTGTCCAATGAGTTGTAGTAACTTTCGGATAGGGATCTGCAAATTCAATCCTTTCATACACGATCTATCAACATAATTCGTCACTTTTATATTCAATTTCGTCAACCTCGCATATCATTTCGCCATCCTTGCACGCAGTTTCATTATCATCGCATTCAATTTGAGCGCAAGTTTGGTGAACTTGAACGAAAAGACGATGAAGTTGGATGCAAAAGCGACGAATTGAGATATAGTATAAGATAACTAAAAATTTGCTTACGTGGCAGGATTTGACTCATTCAGCGCAATTTTGCTTCTTCGTGGCTTCGACGGCGGTCTGGGTGGCCGACCGTTAGCGGAATTGTCGACGGCGTGATGAGCGGGCGATTCGGCGAAGAGATCGTCCACTGGCGACCGCTGTGGTTCACACGCTGATTGGGATCGAAATTCAGAGCGCTTCGGAGCGGAATATTGCGCGCTGTCGGTGTTGGTTACCTTCAAAGTACAATATGGATTGGACAATTACCAATTCGCATCGATTTTTAATAAGGCAAGCTCTGAAAGTCGATAGCGCTTCTATCAATTAACGCATATAAAAATCAAGAAACGATTATCATTCTTGGTAAAAAATGATTTTCCAGAACCGCAAGGAGAGCTCACCTTTTTCAACTGCGGTGCTAGGCTCAATTTCTATTAAACAATCGAGAATTTGGACTATAACTGGTGACTATAACCAGTAACTATAACTTTGATTGAAAGTGATACTTAAAATTTCGACTATAACTTACTGTCCGCTGAGCAAGATCTCGATCCAATCTCGACCGCGCCGATTGTTCGGCGCTGCTGCAGGCTGTCTCGCGGTCCAAGCGGGCCCGCTCTTCCAGCGCTCGAATGTATGCGGGTACGGTATCCGACGGACTCGGCGGTCCGCTCGACACGTCAGTTCGGGCCGAATTTGCAAAATCGTCCTTATTATTGGCTGACACGGACGACGTCAATTGCGTCGCCGATACAGAGGAATGCTTGTGAGCCTATAAGTTTTATTTAAGCACTGATCGACTTCAAATAATTACGGAAGCCTAATTTGCATAGAAGATCGTCTAACGTGGCGCCGCGTTAGTACAGCCGAAAATAATTGTTATCCAAAATTTCGACTTTCCGCATATTGAACTTCCATGAATTAAAAAAGTCGTATTCAGTGGAAACCAGATAAGGGCACACTGCTTAAGTACACAAACTGGAAGAGCGCATACATTTCTCTTGGTGGGTCGATATGCACTTAGGCGGTTTCTACTATACTCCTTAACTACAAGAGTCGGTCAAATGAAGGTGAGCCAAGGCGTCTATTAAGAGTAGGGGAGAGTGGCTCACTTTCACTTCACTGGCTCCTATATACGAAACATCTTCTGTCGCCCAACATGCGCACCCGCAAGGATAAGAAGTAAAAGTGGCGAAGAGACTTACAGTAGGCGTCGCCGCGTGAGAAAGAGACGAAGTCGCCCTCGAACGAGGCGACACAGAAGCGCGGGAATTCAAATTGTTCACCGAAGAAGCGGCAGAAATATCGTTGAGGTACAGCTGCTCGAGCAGAGTCAGCGGCTGGTGACCGTCCTCCGGTGGAATGCTCGAGGGAAGTTGAGATTTCTCGAAGCTTGGCCTTTTCCAGAAATTGCTTCCTATGTGGACTGCTGAAAAACAATAAGAAATCAAAGCAAGTCAATTAATTGTGCGATTAGTTGCACTTAGAATTTATCACGACTGACAGCATAGCCTCTGTGTAATTTTATCGCGCCGATATTGATCTAATTTTTGCGAATGCGCTCAGAAACAACCAGGCACAAATTTCGAAGCGAGCTGTTTAGCCTCTGAGGCTTTAAAGAATTTGAATTTCGCGCTGAACATAGCAAAGAAAATGGATCAAAAGGAATCCACGATCAGCGCTATACATGGAAAAATAGATGTGGTGATATTCAATCAAATTCTCCTCGCCAAGTATTTTATTCAAGTCATGCCGCAGTCGTGAATCAGCCAACAACAACTGTATTTACGGAAAAGGCAAATAAAATGGCTATTTACCATGGCTATCCATTATTAGCGAATAAAAGGTATTGTGATATATTTTCGCTGAATCATGTTACAAATTCAAATTATATTTCAAAGGACGGTGAAAATAACTCGCTTAACAATGACTAAGATCCAGCGATAATTGAGTAGAGTAGAATGAAGCGAGCCTAATGAGAATCAGAAATAGCCAACCAGTCCCGCAACCGCCAACTATTGAGTATGAAGCGACACGAGCAAACAAAAGCGCCATCCTCCATAACTAACCGAGGCGTGCGAGCAAATTCTCAAGCGTACGGCGAAAAAATCAATTATTTGATGGGTCCGCACAAATATACCGTAAGAATGAATTGTGTGGACACTGTACGTTCTTGAATTTTTTGGCTTCGCGCTTGAGAATTTACGCATGTGCCTCGTGTAGATATGGAAAATAGAGAATATCCCCGTAGATATTGGAAATAGTCTCTTCCCGAGTACTCGCAAATGTTGCCATGACGACGAATAGACTAATGATGC